>JAXCGZ010019411.1:0-58188 GCA_037179515.1 Halocaridina rubra | reverse complement strand
CTCTCTCTCTCTCTCTCTCTCTCTCTCTCTCTTCTCTCTCTCTCTCTGTGGCTTTGTTTGGGGTATATCTAATTTTCAAGAATATAGTATTATTAATATTCCTAGGTTCTAAACATTATTCTATCCATCTGCGTGAAATCTTAACGTAAATAGTGTCAGCTGAGAGAAAAAGAAAACGTATACAATTCGATCAAATAAAACGTATATTATACTGTACATGGGAAACTTAAATGAAATATGTATATTCTCTACACGCTATTTCCCTGACGATATTATATCGAAAGTTTGTTTGTTGTTTGTTCTTAATGTTTTTTTTTCAATCTTCATAATATCACGTTCATAGAAATTTACGCTAGCCGGTGTTATTAATAAAGTATATATTAGTGCTAGGAGGGTTTATAGTAAACGTAAAATTAAATGTAAAATACCTATAATAAATATGAGAAAGGAAATGAAAGATTACGACAATAAATGGGGAAAGACGTTGACAGAGAGAGAGAAACATCTTTAATTAACTCTTGTTCATTCAATCAAAAATACATTATTTATTGTAAAAATAATGGTTTAATGACAAATTCGTAAAAATAATAATGATAATAATAATCATAATAATTTCCACAATCATCATCAAAGGAAAATTATTGCTGCCAAGAATAATAATAATAATAATAAGATCTAAGGAGAATTTTTGGAATAGACATCATGAAAGTAATGCAGAGGTATATTTAAACCCAGCAGAGAATTGCATATTCATTACACATCTTTTATAATCCCTTCACATCTGACAGGTCATTACACTCTCCATCTCTTTTTCTCGTTACTTTATGTATTCTTCGTGCCGAGGCCCGATAAAGTCTGTTTTATTTTATTATTTTTTGTCCCGTCCTGGTTTCACAATCATTTAAAAAAATATATATAAATAAATAAATTATATATATATACAGTGATCCCCCGCTGGATCGCGTATCTTGGTTCACATTTTCACTGTACCACGGTTTTTTTTTTTTGGGGGGGGGGGGGGGGGGCAAATTATTATTTTATTTTTTGGGTATATGCAAAAATATTAAAATATTAAAAAAATTAAAATTCTCAGTATTTTCATTTTTTTTATTGAAAAAAACATATTTCATTATCTAATTGATAAAAAAATTTATTTCCCAGCCTACGAATAACAAAACAGTAAAAAATAGTAAAAAACATAAATTTAAATATACGTACGTACAGTATAACTCACAGTATTGCATCATGCAAAATAGTGTCCAATAGCGTACAATGTATTGGGGTCGCAGCTACGTGAGCTAGCGTATATATCTATATTTCCAGTAGTTTCATGATTTTATTGATAAAAAAACGTATTTCTTAGCCTAAGAATAATAAAACAGTAAAAAATAGTAAAAAACATAAATACTAACAGTATTGCAACATGTAAAATACGATACCGCTATCAGCGTTTCGGACAATGGCTCGTTCATTCTAACTCACGTGTGCGCCGTTCACGTTGTGCTTATTAAACGTTTTGCTTGTGTCCGATAGCGTACAATGCATTGGGGTCGCAGCTACGTGAGCTAGCATATATATTTATATTTCCAGTAGTTTCATGATTTTATTGATAAAAAAACGTATTTCTTAGCCTAAGAATAATAAAACAGTAAAAAATAGTCAAAAACATAAATACTCACAGTATTGCGACATGTAAAATACGATACCGCTATCAGCGTTTCGGACAAAGGCTTCCACCATCTTCCATTGTCTTGCCTCACTCGTGTGCGCCGTTCACGTTATGCTTTTTATAATTAATACGTTTTGCTTGTGATTTTTTTACTCGCATATTTTAACCTTTGCAATGCCTCCCAAGCATCCTTCATCTTCTAAGGCTTCTTGTAGTGAGCCTAAGTGGCAAAGGAAAATGTTAACCATAACAGATAAGGTAAATTTACCTATCACGTACATATAAATTTACGTTGCATGCTGTTATTTATAAAGTAAAGGGTGGTTTTTTAACAGTGCAGGGAGGGTTTATACAGTAAACGTAAAAATAATTATAAAATACCTATGTACATGAGTATGTCATATAAATGTACGCTTGCATGCTGTTATTTATGAAGTAAAGGGTGGTTTGTTAACAGTACAGGGAGGGTTTATACAGTTTATACGGTGTAAACGTAAAAATAAATTAAAATATCTATGTACATATAGGTTGATCCTACTCCGCGATTTTCCTGTTTCGCGCCGGGTCCCGGAACCGAACCCCCGCGATAATGGGGGGATCACTGTATATATATATATATATATATATATATATATATATATATATATATATATATATATATATATATATATATATATATATATATATATATATATATATATATATATATATATATATATACACCTTGTTCTCAGAATAACGCCTAGATAGGTTCTCAGAAGTGTCGTGTAAATGGAAAATCGCGTGAAAAAACGAGTTATTTTCCATAGGAAACAATGATAAAGGGCATAGATACGTTCCAAACCTTACATAGACACACCATGCCAAAGATATAAGATAAGTAAAAAAAATATTTTATTACTACATAGCAAAGCAGAAAGCCCTGTATCTATTTTTAAGAGTATACAAAAGATATTCATATTCACTTTACAGCTAGAAATTAACATACATTACTATACTTTACTCTATTATGCAGTGGGCAACAGTTATGCAGTACACTGGGACATGCATGGTGGCAGTGAGCAAGTAACTTATGTGGTAGAAGAGGAGGAGGATACAGGAGAACGAGCCTCTATCTGCAAATGTATATAAAGATAAAATAAGAATTATAAATAACCAAAGCAAGACTAAAAAACGAAAAAAAAAATTAATTATGCAATGCCTAAATCTACCATATGACAGATTAAAAAAAACTTAATCTACATTCTCTAGAGAGGCACAGAGTTAGGGGGGATATGATTGAGGTGTATAAATGGTTTAAAAGGATTAACAAGGGTGATATTAATAAAGTTTTAAAAATTCATGATCAAACCAGAACTCGTAATGGGTAATGGATTTAATCTTGATAAATTTAGGTTCAGAAGGGAAATTGGTGAAAATTGGCATGGTAATACTGTAGAGTATTCCTAGTAGGATAATAAATGCCAATACCTTAGACACCTTCAAATGTAGATTAGATAGACATATGACAGAGGTAGGGTGGGTATGAACAGATTAGTGTTTATTAGAAAAATCATAAAAAGAAAAATAGAATAAATAAGTAGAGTAGAATAGAATAAGTTAGACATGCTGAAAATATCATTCTAAAATGGAACTGCCTCGTGTGTGCCAGTAAGCATGTTGCAGTGTCCCCTATTCTTATGTTCTTAATATTTTCAGAACACATGTTTTGCATCCTCCTTCCATTTTCAAATTTGTATCTGGTTTCTGAATGACAAATTTGTTAATAAAATGTATCCAATTACTCTCTCTCTCTCTCATATTTCTTTACAAAAAACTAATTAAAACTTAGGTTTATTACCTTTAAAATGAACACTGTAATGAACGTGATTAAGACTAAAGCAATAATTGTATTTACATAATAAGATGAAAAATTTCTACCTAATTCCTGTTTAAGAGAGACATTACAAAGGATTCGTGGAATGGAAATTAATTTAACGGTCTTTTAACTCATTAACGTTTTTATTAAAAGTGCATTATTATATTTATCATTTGCTGCCCCAAGCGACTCATCAGCTTGTAAAGTAACTGATGTATGCGTTGTTTGTAAGACTATTCTCCTTTTAATATAAATATATTCTATATAATGTAAGTGAAATGAAACGAGAGAGAGAGATCTTTAATTAACTCTTGTTCATTCAACCAAAACTACATTATTTATTGTAAAAATAATGGTTTAATTACAAATTCGTAATAATAATGATATTAATAATAATAATAATAATAATAATAATAATAATCTCCACAATCATCATCAAAGGAAAATTATTGTTAAAAATAATAATAATAATAAAAATAATAATAATAATAATAATAATAATAATAATAATAATAATAATAATAATAATAATATGATCTAAGGAGAATTTTTGGAATAGACATCATGAGAGTAATGCAGAGGTATATTAAAACCCAGCAGAGAGCTGGATATTCATTACACATCTTTTATAATCCCTTCACATCTGACAGGTCATTACACTCTCCATCTGTTTCTCTTTACAGCCTGATAAAGGCTGTGTTTATTTTATAATTTTTTGGTCCATCCTGTTGTCACAATAAAAAAAAAAAAAATCTTTTTTTTTTGGGGGGGGGGGCGTTATTCGCGAATTCCGAATTTTTTGCTATTATTTTTGGGGGGCCGTATTGCAATTTTGTATATAAAAAAATCGCGTATAAAAGGAAGAAGGTGTATATTTTAATATGGTGCTCCTACTTCGTGGTTTATCACCTATCGCGGCCGGTCCCGGAACCGAACCCCTGCGATAAACGAGGGAACACTATATATATATATATATATATATATATATATATATATATATATATATATATATATATATATATATATATATATATATATATATATATATATATATATATATATATATATATATATATATATATATATATATATATATATATATATCTATCTCATTAACAGGAAGTCTTAGAGGAGCCTAAAGAAATAAAGGACCAGACATTTGTTCATGTCAAACGGCGACAAGCCTTTTATTTCTTCCAGCATAAACAGTTCAAGGATGCCATGAGTCTTTTCATGGAAATCAATAGGGATTCAGGTATTGGTGAAGTTATTTGTTACATTTTTCATGTACTGCAAATTTTTATTGTTCAAAGAGAACTTAATTTACGTTAGCTCTATTTACTATATATTAATATGTAATTGCTAGTTGTGTTAATTACAGCACTATTATTCTAAGGTTTCTGAATGATATATGTGTATTGTTTAACATTTGATAAAGTTTTTTGGAGAATATGGAATCCCCAAACCTTGACTCTTTGTGTGAATCATTTATTTTAAAGCTAAGTTTGTTCAAATTTTCCAGATCTTGCTTTTGTAATAGGATTATTCCCCAAGATGGTACCTGAAGAATTTCGCTTCCAAATAAATTTACCTGGGCGGGTGCCACCATTCACTGCTTCAGAAATGGAAACTGCCATTCAAGAGCTTATTCACTTTCTGTTGGAAGTAAGTGATCTGAGTTTTTTGTATACAATGTCTTCATTAAGATATGATCAGTAATATATGATCTTACAGGATTAAAGTTTGCAGGCATAGCTACTTTAGTGTATCTATAGCTTATATTAAAAGTTAAATTTGAGAAACTTATTTCTATTTCGTTGTTTTTAATCTGGTAATGTTAAATGCGAAGAATATATTCAAATCTATTGAGGAATATTTCTTTTTACTACATTCATATACTTTAACATCAGTTAAATTATTTTCATACTCTTACCAGAGTTTTTACAGCGTGTTATTTGTTTGTAAGTATTGAGGCATTTTGTCATTCTTGCAGATGAAGCACCGATATATTAATCGTGTGATTGATATAGATGAGGGCAGCGATTGCAATATTACGCATATAAATCCTAGCAATGGAGTGGGAAAAGCAGCGACAACCATAAAAGAGAAAATTCAAGTTATTGACACAACTTTACTCAGATGTTATATTGAGGTATGACCCTTTGCTATTTTCAGTCTGTGTATCTATATCAGTAGCTTGTATTAGCACCTTTTTCTCTCACCCAGTGTATTAGTTATGGCAATAGGTACACCACCTCTCCATGTATACTTTATACTCATATATTTCAGGTTTTGTAATCTCTCCCTCTCAGTATCCACTTTGTCTTACCATGTCATAAGATACCAGTGTTGTCCTTATATGTTAGAAACTCAGACTCTTTATCTTTTTATCCTTTGTCTTAAGGTAAAGAATACTGCTATTGTATCCCATTATATTGAAGGAGGTGATTAAAATGTGTAGGGCTAATGGGAGCTGGCAATTCCTACCCTCATATATATTATCTCTGCAGAATGGCTGGTAAGAGAAGTGAGTGGGCTAAATATACTGAAATCCTACTTTTTCCGTTTTGGAGGTACATTCATGGTCACGCTGTTATCTTCTGTCTAATGACATCTTGCATGAAATCAAATAATAATATAATACTTTTTTCATGTATTACCTTGAACAGCTAGGAGGTTGAGAGGCATATATGTAACCATAAAGAGAAAAGGGCATTAGGGAAAATTGATTTTTGGTTTCTTTAGTTGTCTTTCCATAAGTTGCCTGGCCGAGCAGCCCTGAATCCCTAAGGAAGGTCACAGTTAATCCCACAGTTCTCAAGGAGTGTATTTTGTGATGTTTGTGTACAGTGCAGTCTTCTGAAATGTATTTTACCATATGAGGTGTTGTTACATCTTGGATAGGCATCACTGACGAAGTCATCCAGCCTCTTTTTATAACTGGGAAGGGCAGAGTGGTGCCCACAGTGCACCCTGGCCAGGTGGACTATATATTCATAGGGAAGGGTGGATTCAAAAGGGTAGATGTCAGGAGGTTGAGCATGCAACTGTGAGCGGTCATTGTGTGACTGGATGGGATGGCGAGTTAATTGGGTATGGATATTTTTATGAAGGCTGATTTAGGGTGGGTGAGAGAGAAGATAGAGTATTTGTGCATGATATCTTGTAGGTTATGTATTAATGTTCCTTGATATGTATGAGGTTTTATCATGTTGTGTAGTGGATAATGTTGGTTTGTTGAGACTGTAGCAAGTATTTCTGAGCCTTTCTTGCTAAGATGGTCTCTGAATTTTAGAATTTTTTTTTTTTTTTTTTTGGTGTAAGTGGTCTGCGGGAGTAGTACCAGTGCAACCTGTAGGGATTTGTAGGGCTTTGTTTTGTATAGTCTGTACAGTGTTTTGGTGACTTTTAGTGAAGTTAGAATCCCTGGCAGGACAAGCATATTCCATCACTGACCATACATAGTGTTTGTGTACTGAAATTATGGTTTCTTTGTTGTCTTTGATATTTTATGGGAAAATGATCAGAGGGCATTAAGTTTTGATGTCAATTTGTTTTTAATGCTTGTGATTTGCTTAAATGACATTCATGTGTCGCTGAGGCTAATTTAAGTTTGTGTTGAGCAATTCGTGTAGTGTGTTGAGGTAGGGCTGGAAGAGGTCTGTAGCTATTTTTGCATATTGATGAGTACTTCCGAGTGTTATGTTGTTTATAGGAAGCTATGTATATTTCAGGTGAGTATGTATAAGTTAAAGAGTTTTCATAATAAGAGGGATCCTTGAGGGACTCCAATGGTAAGGAGTCTGATGTTTGATGACTGATTGGCATAAGATGCATGTGCACACTTGCTTGCAAGATAGATGGCTAGTCATGTCTTTGCATTATTGTGCATGTGACTATTGAATATTTCATTTGTAAGATTAATGCTGGGGATACTGTCAAAGGCACATGTCTAGTGTGACAGGAAGTGTCCTTTGTACTGGCCTAGCTGAATTGATGCTTTCAAAACTTCTTTGTGTCAGGTCTGTAAGAAAGGCGTTTTTGGAGTGTAGTGGTCTGGAATCATGTTGTGACGCACTTCAAGGAATGTGAGATGTGATTTGCTGTAATATTAGTCATTCAGTGAGTGTAGAATGTACAGAGTAGCAGAATGGGATGATGAAAAAAAAAAGATTGGGATTTTTGTTGGGTTTGGGAATTGTGATGATGAGACCATGCTCCTGGATGTTGGGAGTTGTGTTGTGTGGGTAGCAGTAGTTGGATGTGCTAGTGAGTGCTTTCATGCTCTGTGATCCCACCTCAGTAAGTTAAAATGTTCCCCACTCGGGGCACAAAGCTTTTTAGTTTATTGAGGCATTGGCTTGGTCATATCCTCTGTATTGAGATTTACACTTACATGGTGAATGAATATAGAAGAGATATGAGAGAGTAATTTATTTTTCAGTTTTGTTCCTCTGAGTTTGACCTCTTTTTTGACTAGCAAGAAAATGCATCATGTATAAACAAAATTTAGGACTATATTATTTATTTTTATCATAAGTTATTATTATTTTGCTATAATTAAACTAAATCCACTTTTACGAACACTAAATCTGTTTCAGTCAGGTGGAACAGTGGGTATCATTCATTTACTAATTTTAGAGAACATACAATTTGATTGCTTGAAATGCCCTTGGAAGCTGTCCTTAAAGAGGCTGGGTATGCATTCATCCTTAATTTTATTTTATCAGAAAACAACTAATGAGGAGTGTACATAGACAAGGTTAGGTGATGCCTCTTGGTCTCAGTTTATGTGCTATGTTTTGTGACCACCATAGCCTCCGTTCTTATGTTCTGTTTGTAGCCACATATTAAGTTAAGAAAAAGACTGGTGATAAATATATGGAATTTTAAATTTTGACAAAAGTCATGTGTAATATTGGAGATCTAATGAAATAACTTCTCAGTAACACCATAGTTGTATCTTGCTTACTTTTTTTTAATCATATATGGCAAAATTTTGCTACTGAAGCACTCAGTAATAGAATTAGATTTACAACTGTATTATATAGAGGAGTACATCTTTTTTTGTTTTCAAAATGTCTAACCTTGGACTTCATACAGATACAATCCACTAGATTCAGACTTGGCTTCTGAGTAGTATAATGCTTAGTCATAATAGGAGTTGGCTTTGGATGGCTCCCAGTTATTAAGCAAGTGTGATATGAATAATTTGTTGTTATAGATATTGGTATTTAAAATGGTTTTGTGTTTGTATCATGAAAACAGTCAGCTGGTACTTGTAGATAGAAATGGAATACAAATTCATATAAACACTGCTGCTGGGCAGTTCATATGGATACCAAGTTTTAGCAGCCTCTTTCCCCAGGAATATAGAGTTAACTTGTTGTAGTACAAGAAAAATTTTGGTGTACATATTAAAATTCCTTCTCATTCTTATAGTCACCGTGCTAAGTTTTCATAGAGAAGGAATTAAGCATGAAGGATTGTCTCACGTTTATGTCAGTAATGTTATTAGATATCAAATTGCCATTTGGTAACTTTGCAGACAAACAACAACACACTGATAGAATCCCTTGTCCGCATGCCTGACACACGTGTAAGTTTGCAAGAAGGAGAGCGTTTGCTCCGAAAAAATGAAAAGTATAGTGAACTCGTTTTATTTTATCGAAGTCGTGGTCATCACAAAAAAGCACTACAGCTACTGCAGAGACATTCAGATAATGCTGAGTCATCTTTGCATGGTTGTGAAGCCACAATATCCTATCTACAGAATCTGGGTATGTTGTATTATAATGATATTAATTTGTTTAACAACCTGAATAGACTAAAATATATGGTTTCATCTCGGTCCATTGAGAGATATTTCTTATCTGTAGGAGGTTGCCTGTTAATCAGTAAACAGTGTTCAGAAATTGGTATGACAATTGATGTTTCAGCAATGATTTCACCAAGGTCAGCTGATTTATATACTAAATGGACCAAGGAAATCGCTTTTCGTACTTGGAGGCTTGCAGAATATGAAACTATGCACTCTCTTACTTTGCTCTCACATATGCTAAGACAATGCCTTTCTCTCTTTCATACATTTTGTGCAGAAAATAAATAAAATGCATTGAGATATGGGTAGACTGTCATTGAAATATCGCATAGAGACAGTAAAAAATGTCGCTCTTAGTTTTCAGAGTTCCTTTATTTCCACTTTTCTCCATGCTCGTTTACAGAATTATTCTCAACATAGTAACTCTTATTAATGAGACTTTGGAAGTAAGTTGAGAACTTACTTCCACTGTGTGCATATAGAATATTATTGATATTTGTATAGGCTAGATAAAGTTTTCTATAATGCTGTTATTAAAAGTTAATGTATATAATCTTAGCAGATGCTAATGAAGAGCTGAGTTACTCAAGGTTCATTTAATTATTTTGTAGCAAATAGTGCTATATATACACAAGTTGTGAAAGCTATCCCTTTGGTTGACTATTATATTTGGATGTTGTAAATCTCATATGCAGAGGTTCCTGCAGATCTCACAAATAAATTTGCAGTTTGTACTTGACACAGAGAGGAGCTCAGTAAAAGCTACAATGCAAGTTGTTTTTTTTTCAATGGTAGGGATTCTTATATTAGGAATAGTATAGCTCTAGTGATAATAAGCCATCAGATAAAGTAATTTTGGCAGGGTCCTCAGTGTTGATGTTAGATTTGTGTGTGGAATCATTTCCACATTTTATTTGCTCTTTTTTTTTTTAGTAGAGTTTGTCTCTGCTTTAGATTCTGTGATACACATAAAATCATGCAAACCTTTTTAAAAACTGATTTTTTATTATCAGAATATGTTAGATGGTTATAATGTGGGATCATTCTTGCATAAGGTTGATATTAGATACTTCATTCCTCTCTTGTCTTACCCGATACTCGTTATGTTCATATATCTCCAGAGTTTGAAAGTCACTGACCACTTCAGTGATGGAAAATAGAATCCCACTGTAGAATATTGTTTAATTATTATTTACTCAATATCAAACTTTCGTCTTCCACTGAAAGCACAGTCAAGATACTTGAGTACTTTCTTGTTGTGGAATAGAACTCTATAACAAGCAAGGAAATCGGTGTCTTGAAAACGATTACAGTGGAAAGCAAAAACTGGATATTGTGTCAATTATTAAGCACATATCCTTTACTGTGGTTTTCTTTTTCTATGTAGCTTATCATAACAGGAGCTCAGGGAGAACTTATCCCTGAGGCCAAGTAGGAGGAAAAGCTAGAGTCTTGGAATGTTCTTCATAGGGTTGAGATAAGGCACTTTTTGCACTGCTATGAAGGAGCAAGAGCCCCAGCATTTATTTTCAAGCCCTCTCACAAAAAGTGTATTGTACTCTTCCGTGTGCCTAACTCCAAACCCTAAGTATTAAGGCTCATCTATGTCCTTACTCTGATTCTAATATTGCATCTGTTACTATATCAACAAGAAGTTTGCAGTGAACTCGGCTTGTCAGGTGACTCAGAGGATAAACCCTCACTGTCCTTCCTCTATACATAATTGAGAATATTAGGTCTTATTCTACCATTCCAGTATGATAGAATAAGAAATAACAAATAATTCAGAGTGGTGGCAGTGTGCAAAGCCCTCGTGTGTACTTACACATGTGTTGACTGCTCAGCATGTGTTATCATAATTATATTTTTCATTATAACTATATTATCTCCTTTACAATGCCTACTTACTCACTTGTCTGTTAGAAATAAACTGATAATGAGTCATTTTCATTACATAAGCTTGTGGACCAGGCCGACATATTTCAGATGAATGTAATAGGCTAGTACTTTTTCTGCAAGTTTGTCATGAATAAAAGCCAGCTTACATTGGAAGTTATATAGGTTGAACTATAGCCCTTACAGACAAAGGTTATCTCGTAATGAACTGCTATGGACCATCAAAATAATATTCGTACTTATAACTTTTTTAACCAGTAGATATAAAATTGCATATTATCCTACTATTCTGTTTTGCAGTTTCTGTATTGATGTTTAGGTAATGGATTGGTGCAGAATATATGAATCTATGAATAAAAATATAACTGATGTTCAGTATTGTAAAGTAACCAGTTTTCACTGTATATTTAAACTTAATGTGACAGGACCTGAATATATAGATCTGATTGGTGAATACAGTGAATGGGTATTAAAATCTCACCCAAGAGATGGGCTAAGAATCTTCATTGGAGATGGAACTTGTTGTGGAGAAGTGGAAAACCTTCCTCGGCAAAGAGTCTTGTCTTTTCTACGAAAGCGTGATCAGCAGCTAGTCATGGAATATCTTGTAAGTATGGCTCTCTCTCTCTCTCTCTCTCTTTCTTCTCTCTCTCTCTCTCTCTCTCTCTCTCTCTCTCTCTCTCTCTCTCTCTCTCTCTCTCTCTCTCTCTCTCTCAGAATAACCAAAGTAATTATTTGAAATAAAGTAATTTAATTTAATTTAATTTAACTCTCTCTCTCAGGAGAAATAAGGAAGAGATTTTGTGTGTGTGTGTGTGTGTAATTATCTGATTGTGCACGAGGGAAAGAAAATAGGGCTCTTTCCCTTAATCACAATTAGGTAAAAGGGAAAAGAGAATAGGGCTATTTTCCCCTAAGCACAATTAGGTAATTACACACACACACATGCCACGAAACTGGTGCCAGAAATACGCAATCTCAGTTATGATGAGAGCCTGTGTAGACTTACCATCACTCGAAGCTAGAAGATTGAAGGGGGATATGGTATCAGTCTTTAAATTCCTTCATGGTTATGACAGAGTGGATAGGGATCGATATTTTGATATGACTGGCACTAGAACTAGAGGTCATAGTTTGAAGCTTCGTAAGAAAACTTCTTTGCAGGATGTAAGGAAGTACTTTTTTAGTGTAGGAGTAGTTGATAATTGGTATTCGCTAAGCGAGGAGGTAGTTAATGCTAACTCAATCCATAGTTTTAAGGACAAGTATGATAAGTATCACTAAGTACAAAATGGAACTGATCAGGAGATGGGAAGCTACAAGCCTGGGGCTCTTTCCCGTTAGCACAATTACGTAATTACACTTGATCTAGTATTCACAGATAGCGTGTTGGATATGAAAAAATTGAGTATGAACCACCAATTGGAAAGAGTGACCACTGTGTTTTGTTGATGGAGTATATAATTGAAAATGAGGACACGAGGAGGAACTATCCGAAAGGAGATTACATTGAAATTAATTAGCTTTTTGCGGTTATTGACATGAGGACCTTATTTAACAACAAATCTGTACAAGAAATGTACGACATCTTTTGTAAGATATAGGGGAAGATAGTAGATTGCTGTACACCTGTCACCAAAGTAGGTGTAATTCATGCCAGAGAGAAATGGTTCGATAATGAGTGTAAAAGAGCTAAGGAGTGGATATATAAATGCTGGAAAAGGTATAGGAGGAGAAAAAACATAAATGCCTGGCAGTCCTATAAAAGAGCAAGAAATGATTACCTAAGTAAAAGACAAGAGGCAGAGAGAGACTTTGAAAGACATCAACAGGAAGGCTAAAGAAAATCTCAAACTTTTTCACAGCTTTATCAGAGGAAAACTGAAGGTAAAAGAACAGGTTCTAAAGCTTAAGAGAGGAGATGGAAGCATCACTGAAACGGATGAAGAGATCTGCAAAGAATTGAACATGGAGTTCCAATCAGTACTTACAGTAGAAAATACCCCACCCCCTCAGATTGCAGAGATAGAAGCTCATGGGTCAGTATTAGAGAACATTATACTTTCAACCACAGAGGTATGCAAAGCACTGATGGAGTTAGATGTCCATAAAGCTACAGGTCCAGATGATATATCCCCTAATGTACTTAAGAAATGCGCAAATTCAGTATCAGTGGCACTAAGTATCAGGGAAGATTTGAAGACGCTGGAAACAAGCGAACGTGATACCTATCTGTTTCCTTGATGAGCGTAGATTGGAAAGTTATTGAGAAACTACTAAGGAAACATATCTCTCTTCACTTGGAATCCTTCAACTTTTTGTCAGTTAGACAACATGGCTTCAGAGAAGGTATATCAACAGTAACAAACTTATTAGAAGTTTATGATGAGGTAGGCTGAATCTTACAGGAACGAGAGGGCTGGGCAGATTGCATACTCCTGGACTTCCAGAAAGCATTTGACACTGTCCCACATGGGAGACTTATTAAGAAACTACAAGCAATGGCAAGAATAGGTGGAAATGTCTTGGAATGGATAAAAACATACTTAGAAGGAAGGGAACAGAGGATTAGAGTAAGACACTCAGTGTCTGAATGGAGAAGAGTTAGTAGTGGAGTTCCACAGGGTTCAGTTTTAGGGCCACATTTGTTCCTTGTTTATGTAAATGACCCACCAGTCTGTAAATTCATTCATAAATATGTTTGCAGATGATGCAAAGACTGTAAAGTAAGAGACGAGAACAATGGTAGAGAACTTCAGGAAGATCTAAATAGTCTGCATGAGTGGTCAGAAAAGTGGCTAATGAAATTCAATACTTCCAAATGTAATGTAATGAGAATGAGTACAAGTGCAAGGAGGCTCAAACTTGGCTACTTGGTGGCAGGAGTAGAACTTTAAACGAGAGAGAATGAGAAAGATCTAGGAGCAAACATACTGGCCGATTTGTCTACAAAAATGCATATAAATGGCTTTCTTAGCAAATGTAAGGGTAGCCTTCAGGCACATGGAGATGGAAATGTTCAGAAATATTTATGTAACCTATGTGAGGCCAAAGCTTGAATATGCAGCCCCCTTTTGGAATCCGCACTTGACAAGCACGTACCAGAAATACGCAATCTCAGTTATGATGAGAGGCTGAGGGAATTGGACTTACCATCACTTGAAGCTAGAAAATTGAGGGGGGATATGGTGTCAGTTTTTAAATTCTTTCATGGTTATGACACAGTTGATAAGGATCAATATTTTGATATGGTTAGCACCAGAACTAGATTAGTTGATAATTGGAATTCGCTAAGTGAAGAGGTAGTTCATGCGAACTCAGTCCATAGTTTTAACAACAGATATGATAAGTATCACTAAGTACAAAATGGAACCGACCAGGAGACAGTAAGTTACGAGCTTGGGGCTCTTTCCCGTAAGCACAATTAGGTAATTAAGAAAAATTACACTCACACACACAATTAGGAAATTACACACATACACCCAGTACTTGGAATAACATGAAGATAGGTTCTCAGAAGTGATGTGTATTGTAAAAATTGCGTAATGTAACGAGTCATTTTCCATAAGAAACAATGATATGGGCATAGATACGTTTCACTTGAACAACTGAATCAGATGAGCACACCACAACACCTCGTACCACTCTTCCAACACTTGCTTCCATCGCTAGTGACAAAGTTATCGTACTGAAACGCAGATTATATAAGTCAAATTGATGTAAAATGCAACACAACGAAAGGATATCAAAACATCGTCATTTATGACATTATTTTACTCTGAATACTTACATAAAAGGGCAATGTTTTGCTGTTTATAGTTAAGATAGAACCCTTTCCTTTTACACCTGGCATTAGTACTTGCTTCCAACCATCCCTAGTGACGAAGTTATCGTACAGAAACGCTGATTATCCAAGTCAAATTGATGTAAAATGCAACACAACAAAAGGATATCAAAACATCATTTATGACATTATTTTACTATGAATACTTACATAAAAGGGCAATTTTTTGCTGTTTATAGTTTAGATAGAGCCCTTCCCTTTTACACCTGGCACCAACACACATTAAAATTGCCAGAAACTCGTCCTTTTCACCCCTTCCCCCCATCCCAACCAGGGTGTCCTCTTAATTCCCATGTAAACGTATGCACATGGCAGCAAGGTGGGAAAGTGCCTCCGAGGCAGTTGCTTAATTACTAATATTAAATTTTTTTTTCGTATTTTTTGCGTGGGTGTTATTCGTGCATTTCACATTTTTTTACTATTATTTTTTGGGGGCGTTATTCCAATTTCGCGTATTTTAAAAATGCGTAAAAAGCGAACTGAGAGTACTCCCTTTTTTCTTTCACCTGGGATGGGAGACTACAATACTGCCTTTGTTTTCCCTTTTATGTGGTAATAACTGACTAAGAGGGACAGAGTTGCGGGACTTTGAAGTTCCCTTTCATATTTTTACCCCACAATAAGTTAAGGCATAAATAAGAGGTTTGTATTACATGTGTGCTTTCACTCGGCCATCTCTCTTACAAGGAAAATCGCAGCCTTTGTTTTGCATGTGGATAGATTGATCTGTAAGAGTAATTTTGGTAATATTTTTACATAAGCATAGTATTGGGTCATACAGATACTATCCTTAAGACTGGTAGATTAAATTAACTTACAGAAATGGCTGGGCTGAGGCAGGGCAATGTATAATGAAGCCCTGCCATCTTCCTTGTTTTTATTTGTGACACCCCCATCTAGCTTCAGAGGGATTGGAACATGTTGATAAAAAATTTATAATGTTTTGATTTTGTGACTGCAGCCACGCTAGTCTATACAGACACTCCCTAACTTAAGAATGAGTTAGGTTCCAGAAGTCTGTTCGTAAGTTGTGCTTAGGTAAAAGAATAGTTCTATACAGTACATACATATGCAGTAGTGGACAGCAGTTGGGCTAAAGACACTTAACTACTACATAAAACTTACAGCATAAAATATTAATGAATTTTAATAAAGTAATAATAATTCAATAATAGAGTACTTTACATTAATACATAAGTAGGTAATGGATAGGTTTTTGTTTGTATGAGTGAATGTTCGTAAGTAGGGGAGCTTCTGTATATATTAATATTTTCTACAGGAACATGTGATATGGGATTGGTCAGATACAAATCCAGTGATCCACAATGAGCTTATCATGCAATACCATAGAATAGTTACCAGTCCTGCTGAATGTTGTGGACCTGTAAATGCTGAAGAGGTTAGTTATTTTCTGAATAATTATGATCATGGGCAAGTATTGTCCTGATATTTTTTCAAATTCATATATTATTAAATTCATAACTTATTGCAAAAATGTGATGTCTTCTAGCAGATTTTTGCAGCTGCTGTTAGTTACCATCATTTCTTAAAAAATTGTTGCAACTCTTAGAATTTGTCTCCTTTGTCATGGTAATGCATATCATTTGGTAACTACTGTAATATATTAAGTGCAGTTCTATTCACGTTCACATTATTATATGAAGTTTAGTTGTAGCATATGTATTGAGGACATATGTATTAAATATATTTTAGTGAATCCTAAAAGTTTTAAATTTATTTAGGCATTATGATATAGTATGTGTAAAGAGCTTATCATATTCTTGCGTGCACAGCATTATAACACATGTGCCGTGTTTCAGGAGAATGGAAAGAGAGAAGAAGCTCGGAATAAACTTATGATGTTTTTAAATGAATCTGGATATTATTCACCTGCAAGCCTATTAGCACACTTTAATAGCAATTGTAAGTTCGAAAGAAAGTTTTGTTTTCATCTTTTCCTGACTTTCTAAAATCGAGTTAATTTTTTCTTAACATAATGCCACATCCCACTAAACCCAGCAGGGTGGCCACAACTGAACAAAAAAGGCTTGGAGCTAGGGAATTTCATTATACCCAGCCCATTTCATTTCTTCTAAGGTAAAAAAGAATTCAGAGAGAATAGGATTGCCAGCCTTTTTCTCCCCTATTCACATCAGTCCACTCACAACACACAGGGAATGCAGGTGCATAATTCTTTCTTCTCCATCAGGGATAATTGTTAGAATATTTTAAATGCTCTATATATTTTCTGCCTGGATTGATATCAATTTTAATTTGTAATTTTTTTTATTTGGTGCCCTCGACAGTGTTGCATAGAGAGAGAACAGTGCTCCTTGGTCGTCTTGGTCAACACCATCAGGCTCTCACAATTTTCACAAAGATCTTGGGGGATATAAATGAAGCTCTTGAATATTGTCAGAGGCACTATGTTCCGCATGGTAATGGAAGTGAGGTAAGTTAGATGTATTTCTAACACTGCAATAGCAAATTCCCTTTTTCTTCTAGTTTTATATTCCTATTTTATTCCCAAGTCCAAGGGGTCCTCGTTATTCATCCCACGTTTTTCATTCTTTCACTCATTCATCGTCAACATTTTGAGGCAACAATGAAAAATTTCCCTGCTGTTTCGTTGTTTTGGCAAAAGATGGCGCTAATGGTGTATGACATCCTATGCAAATTCAGAGATAGAGATGGAAAGCTTTGGGCTATCATCTCCTCAGTGTATTACAATAATAATAATAATAATAATAATACATATTTTAGAGAAAGATATTGATAGATAGAGAGAGAGATGTAGAGATATATGAAAAGTACTTAGGCTATTGTCTTCTTGGTGTTTAATAATAATAATAATAATAATATGTAAAATGCTAAAACATCACCCATTACACCTGCTAAAATATGTCACTCAATATCTAACTCCTCCTAGCTAGATGGTACATATACTCTGGGCCTCTCCTCTGCTCACAGTGTGTACAGTTTGTGTTTTATTTTATGATTGTTACACCAGGACGAGCAAAAAATAAAAGAAATAAATTTGCCCTCACCAGGTGTTGGCACGAAGAATACATAAAAGTAAAGAGAAACAGAAATGGAGAGCGTTGTGACTTGTCAGATATGAATGGATAATTAGAGATGTATAACGAATATTCAAGAATATTCGGTGTTGATATTACTCTCACACATATCATAGGAGTGTAATATATCAGAGGAAAACTCCATGTCAAAGAAAAAGTTATAAAGTTAAAGAGAGCGGATGGAAGCATCGCTCAGATGGATGAAGAGATCTGCAGAGAATAAAACAAGGAGTTTGTCAGTATAGAGACTCCCAAACTTACAAACGAGTTTGGTTCCAGAAGTCCGTTTGTAAGTAGAATTGTTTGTAAGTTTTGTTGAGGTAAAAAAAAGGGCTCTGCAGTACATACATATGCAGTACTATACAATACTTAGGCTAAAGAAAGTTAACATAGTATACAGTATTGATTAATTTTAATACAGTGATTCTAATGTAATAATACAGTAAAGTACTGTAATACATATATTAATACCTGGGCTTATAATGGGTAGTTTTTGTATTGTATATGTGAATGTTCTTAACTCAGTACTTCGTAAGTAGGGGAGCTACTGCATTTACAGTAGAATATACTCCACCCCCTTAGATTGCTGAGACAAGAGATCATGGATCAGTATTAGAGAGCATCATCTTTTCAGCTATAGAGGTATGCATATCATTGATAAAGTTTGATCCCCATAAAGCTACAAGTCCTGATGACATATCCCTTTACGTACTCAAGAAATCCGCTAAGCCAATATCGGTGGTGCTATGCATCATATTTGAATAGTCTCTGGAATCTGGGGATGTTGGAAACAAGCAAACATGGTACATATTTTAAAAAAGGGAAGGAGAGATATAGCTCTAAACAATAAGCCTGTTTCCTTGGCTAGCATAGTTTGCAAAGTCATGGAGAAATTACAGACTCCACAACTTACAAATGCTTAGGTTCCAGAAGTCTGTTCATAAGTAGAATTGTTTGTAAGTTGGTAAAATAAAAGAACTGTACAGTACATACTTATGCAGTACTGTACAGTACTTAAGCTAAAGACACTTTACTACATTAAACATAAAGTATACAGTATTAATGAATTTTAATACAGTAATAACAATAATGCAATAATACAGTACAGTACAGGGTGTCCCTAAGTTACATCAGGGTCCCGTTCCTGACAGCTGAATTAAACTGGATTTCGACTTTAGTCGGAACACACCTATAATTCGAACCAGGTCTGAGGAGAGGTGAGTCTGGAGAGGTAAGAACATACAGAACATAATCTATAGAAATAACATACAGAACATAATCTATAGAAATAATCTAAGTTCTCATTGTAAGATATAGTAAAACTACACTACATGTACAGTATACTAAATATAAAAATATTAAAGCACTACACTAATACAAAACTGTACTGTAAAATATGTCTTACCATTACTCTCATATCTCCTTCAGGTATCTTAATGTGAAATTAATTGCTAATGCTTTACTTTAGTATCATTATTATCACTGTATTATTATCATTAATTTTAGTATTAGTACTGTTATTATCATTACTATTATTATTATTATCACTATTGTTATTGTCAGTTCACTGTAAGTGTATGTATTACCCTCTTACTTATTTGTTCAATTACATGTCTACTTATAAATGGAAAATGGCATTGCAAGGGATGGTAGCCCCCCCTTCCTAATTATTCCTGCTAACACACCGGGAAACTCTTTTGCTGCTTTCTCATCACCACTAGCTAGCAGCTTCACCTTGCACCCATAGGTTATCCAAATTAGCACGACTGTTAAAATGATTAAACCAACCTCTACTGGCCACAAACTCTTCAATTTCACTCCCTCTTCCAAGCGTTTATCCATTTCAAGTTTAATTCCCATTGTGATGGCTTTTCTTCTCTTCGTAGCACTGCCATCATAACTATCAAAAGTACGCTTGGGAAACATAGTAATATCAGTAACGAGAGAAATGAACAAGAGAGCAGACGAACATGAGACACATTATGGTTGGTGAGAGTAAACTGACCTGTGCTTCTTCTTCAAATGCCATGTGACGCTGGATTCTTATATGACGCTCAACAAACTATTTCGAATAAAATCGTTTTAACGGCTGTGTTTGGTATTTTTTTTAAATTCAGTATAATCCTTTAATATAAGCAAATAAATAAATAATGCTATAAACTTGATAAATGCAAATACAGTAACCCCTCGTTTATCGCGGGGGTTCGGTCGCGATATGTGAATTTCCGCGAAGTAGAAACACAAAAAAAAAAAAAAATAAAAATAAAGATGATTATGACACCAGGACGGGCCAAAAATGATAAAATAAAACTGCATTTATCAGGCTGTAAAGAGAAACAGAGATGGAGAGTGTAATGACCTGTCAGATATGAAGGGATTATAAAAGATGTGTAATGAATATCCAATTCTCTGCTGGGTTTTAATATACCTCTGCATTACTTTCATGATGTCTATTCCAAAAATTCTCCTTAGATATTATAATTATTATTATTGGCAACAATAATTTTCCTTTGATGATGATTGTGGAGATTGTTATTATTATTATTATTATTATTATTATTATTATTATTATTACGAATTTGTAATGAAACCCTTATTTTTACAATAAATAAAGTAGTTTTGGTTGAATGAGCAAGACTTAATTAAAGATCTCTCTCTCTCTCTCTCTCTCTCTCTCTCTCTTTCTCTCTCTCTCTCTCTCTCTCTCTCTCTCTCTCTCTCTCTCTCTCTCACTCTCTCTCTCTCTCTAACATTCTATTCTACCCAACCCCCCACACTCTCTTTGTTCCAGCCAACTAGGGAGGGGCATTGTACACAGTTATTAAAGGAAATAATCCAACAGATGTACAAACAATGATGAGCCCTTAATAATAATAATAATAATGATAATAATCTCCACAATCATCATCAAAGGAAAATTATTGTCGCCAATAATAATAATAATAATAATAATAATAATAATAAGATCTAAGGAGAATTATTGGAGTAGACATCATGAAAGTAATGCAGAAGAATATAAAAACCCAGCAGAGAACTGGATATTCATTACACATCTTTTATAATCCCTTCACATCTGACAGGTCATTACACTCTCCATCTCTGTTTCTCTTTACGGCCTGATAAAGGCTGTTTTATTTTATCATTTTTTGGCCTGTCCTGGTGTCACAATAATCTTTAAAAAAAACAAATAATAATTTCCCCCCCCCAAAAAAAAAAAAAAAAAAAATCCGCGATGCACTGAATTCGCGATAGGTGAACCACGAAATAGCGAGGGATTACTGTACAACTGTGCTGCTGCTACGTGTGTATTTTGAATAAAATCACATTTACAGCTGTGTGTTTTTTTTATATATTCAAGATAAATCCCTCAATATAACCAAATATATAAGCATATGATTAAATAACATAAAAAACTTGATAAATAAAAATACTCATGTGCTGCTAGCTGTATTCGTGTGTATTTCAAAGAAAATCGTATTTACTGCTATGTGTTTTTTTTATTAAGTTCAATATAATCTTTCAGTATAACCTAATATATAAACAAATAAATAAATAAAGCCATTAACTTGATATAATACAGCTGTGCTGCTAGCTGTGTATTCTTGTGTATTTCAAATAAAACTGTATTTACAGCTATTTGTTTTATTTTTAATTCAATATAATCCTTCAGTATAACCAAATTTATAAACAAATGAATAAATAAAGCCATAAACTTAATAAATATGAATGCAGCTGTGCATCTAGCTGTGTATTCATCCAACGCACTCACAAACTGTGTAGAAGCACAGTTTGAATTTACCGCACCAGTTCTACGGGGACCCCCTGTACAGTAATACATTAATACATGGGAAGATAATAGTTAAGTTTTTGTTCATATCTGTGAATGTTTGTAACTAGGTTATTCGTAAGTAGGGGAGCTTCTGTACCAAGAAAACGCATCTATTTTCACTTGGAATCCTTCAATGTTTCGTCAGTGAGACAACATGGCTTCAGAGAAGCAGATCAAAAGTAACTAACTTATTAGAATTTTATGATGAGGTCAGGCAGATCTCACAGGAAAGAGAGGGCTGGGCGGATTGCATATTCTTAGATTTTCAGAAGGCCTTTGATACAGTCCCACATGGTAGGATGATTTAGAAGCTGCAAGTAATGGCAAAAATAGGTGGAAATATCTTGCTATGGATAAAAACTTACTTAGAGGGAATGGAACAGAGGGTTAGAGTAATACAGTCAATGTCTAAATGGAGAAGGGATAGTAGTGGGGTTCCACAGAATTCAGTTTTAGGGCCACTTTTTGTTCCTTGTATATGTAAATGGCCTACCAGAGTCTGTAAATTTTTTTTTTGAATATGTTTGTTGATGATGCAAAGATTTTGAAGAAAGTAAGAGATGAGAACATTGTTGGAGAACTTCAGGAAAGCCTAAATAGTGTGCATGAGAGGTCAAAAAAGGGGTTAATGAAATTCAGTACAGTACTTCAAAATGTAAGGTAATGAGAACGGCTACAAGTGCGAGAAGGCCCAAGCTTGAATATCCAATAGCAGGTGCAGAACGTTACGAGATGGAGAAGGAGAGAGAACTAGGAGTAAACATATTGGCAGATTTGTCTCCTAAAATTGCACATATATGGCAAACTAAGGACTGCATATGCTTACTAAGCAAATGTGGAAAAGCTAGAGGTAAAGATAAAGATTTCTTAAGAAACTTATGTAGCTGTTTATCCAGTATTATACTTAAATAAGTGAGTCAGGCATAATTATTCTAAATTTTAGATACATACGTAACATTTTATAATCATGACAGTCTATGTTGTTACTCTTCAACTCATCATCTGGTTATTTTCTTGTATTTCTGTTTGCTCTCAGGTTCATCGTTGTAACCTTTAATGGTTTTGTAATTAGTAATAGAGACATGAAAGGCTTAAGACAGCTTTGTGTTGCTTACCTTTGACACGTAAGGGTATTGCTGGCCAGCTGTGGAGATAGGTGGGTTTTACCCAAGAGAGGAGCTGAGCATCCTCTTTGCCCAGAGTTCACTCCCACTTTTTCTCTTATTAAGTATTTTCTTCCTCCTCCTGGGACTGAGGAATAGAATACTTTCTTGGTGTTCCCTCGTGTGTCATAAAAGTTGATTACATTGGACAAAGCGAGAGGACTAGGAATCCCCCATTCATATTTTCCTCTTTAGAAGAGTCAATGCGTACGAGGGGGTTCTAGTAAGAAAGTCCGTGTGGTTGGGAAAAAGAGTGAGGGCAGTAGGGAGTTGATTAAAAACATGTTTGTAAGAAGGAAGATAGATGTATTAGCATATATCTCATCTCACAGGTAATGTGTGGAGATTTATAGCTTCCGGATTGGTCATTGCAGTGACTGCTTCTTCCCATCTACCTCCAGACTCGGGAACTCTGTTCCTCCTTCTGTCTCTCCTAATCCTTATAACCTAGCTTCCTTCAAAAAACAGATCTATCGTCATTTCAGGGCCTAATCATGTCATATTTCTAGGTCCTCAGTACTTCGACTATTCTTTCAGCCTGTCCTTTTCCTATTGTTTATCATTACCTCATCTCTACCTTGGCTTTAACCTTTTACTTTTTCTTCTTAATGTTTTCTTCGTGCCCAAGACTTTATTGATGAGGGCAATTTTCTTGCCTGTCATGGCATCACACTCATAAAAAAAAGATTGAGTTAACAAAGGTGCTTGGGTAAGGTTTTCCAGTGAATGGGTATACATGTTCTTTGACTTTGATACCTCACCCTTATAAAAGGGATTGAGGCCTCTGCATATGGATGGCTAGAATACTATTATTTTCAGTACTATTATTTAATGTTAGTATCATTATTATTACTATTATTGTTATTATAATATTAGTTGTAGTAGTAATTACATTTTAGCACATTATTTCCATGTACAACATCAGTAATTGAACAGTGCAGTCTTTCTTGGAATCCTGTATGTCAGCAAATTTATCAGTTTTAAGGATAGTTTCTGTATAACCAGACGATGTTTATATTTTAAATATTACCAGAATTACAACTAAGCATATACAGTTCAAAAGCTGCAATTTCCCTTGTAAGTGAGATGGCCAGTCGAAAGCACATTGTCACTGGGGTTCCTTTTGGAGTTTTCCTTTCAGAACCCTTTCATATGTCTTGACTCTTAGTGGGAGGAAAATTCACATATGTGAATGGCTATGCACCTTGAGTTTGCCATCTCCTACAAGGGGTATTATAGCCCAAGTATGTAAAGAGCTAGCCTGTCCTCCCGAATGGTAAGATACGGCCTTTTGAGAAACCTATAGATATGAAGTTGTGATACTGATTGTCATCAGATTACAAGACATACTTTGGCTATATTATGTAAGAGGTAGGTAACAGCTGCGATAAGAATGACTGATATACACTTAATACATAATTTAACGGATAAATGGGGGGACCTTGGTCCGTTAAATCCGATTGTCCGTTTTTTCCAAATTTGGATCTGTAATGGCAACAATTACATTATGGAAAGACGAGATATAATACTTTTAATCAAGGACAACATGCAATGTGACAATGTAAGATGCCAGTACCATGTAAATATAATAAATTCTGCATTTAAATTTTTTGAGTGTGTGAATGAGAGAGATTCAATTATTCTTAAGTATACCCATTTGTGATTCCCTTTAAAATGTTTTTTATAGAAAATGTGCATATATAGCGGGCTTTATTATTCTTATTTATATTGTGAGACACAAATCCCACATTAGCCTAAAGTAGATTTCATTTCTGTCTCTCTCTCACACTTATTATTATTATTATTATAATTTTTCTTATTGTAATACGCTGAGCTGATAGTATCCCAAGATGCTTTTCCTCTCTCTCTCTCTTCTTTTGAAACAGTGTCTTTTTTACAGTGTTGACACAACTGGAAAATTCTAAATCTGGTGATCCAAATTTTGTACGATGTTTCTGAAATCCATTATATTGGGGTCCCTTAAATCGAGCATTGATTGTAGAAAGAATAAACACTTTAAATCTATAAAGGTTTTATCTGTCCCTACTTAGAATACTACTCGCACATCTGGGGTGCTTCTTCTTATACGTATCTCCTTGATAGGGTTGAATCTAAGGCAGTCAGACTCATTAATGACCCTTCTCTTACTTCTAATCTGGATTCTCTTCCTTTTTCTGTAAGGTCTCATCCCTTTCTCTTTTTTATCACTTCAAGTTCCATCACTGCTCTGATGAGTTAGCGAGTTGCATCCCTCCCACATTGCTGAGGCCGTGTAACACTCACCAAACGGCTTTATCTTACAGGTACTGTGTGGAGATTTGTAGCTCGTAGATTGATCGGTGCAGCGACTGCTTCTTCCCCATCTACCTCCAGACTCTGGAACTCTCTTCCTCCTTCTGTCTTTCCTAATTCTTATAACTTATCTTCCTTCAAGAAGCGGATCTATCGTCATCTCAGGGCCTAATCCTGCCATACCTCTAGGTCCTCAGTACATTGACCATTCTTCCAGTCTGTCCTCCCTTTCCTTTGTGTATTACCTCATCTCTGCCTTGCCCATAACCTTTTTCTTTTCCATCGTCTTAATGTTTTCATCGTGCCCGGGCCTCTATTGATGAGGGCAGTTTTTTTTTTTGTCTGTCCCGGTGTCACACATAAAAAAAAAAACATTTCCAGACTCCAATGATGATTTTTATTACCCCTGCATACATACAGGCCATCATTCCTCTGTAAGGTGGATGGCCACATCAAAGAACTCACCCATTCACTAGAAGATTCACTCTTGCTATCCCTCACATTGTAGCACCTTGGGAATGAAGGATCACCATAATTTTAATGCCACCATATAAAAATCTGGCTTTGAATCCTTGATTTATTGATTATTTTCATTGCAGGTTTACCTTATATTGCTGAAATTAATTGTTACATCAGCTGATACAGGCAGCCCAAACCATTCACCTAATTCTGAGCAAATTCAAAAGGTTGTTGAAAATGCTCTGGATATTTTGAAAAATTATCTAAACTGTATTGACTTACCCCAGGTAAGTTATATTCTGATTTGTTTAAGGCATGATTCTGATAAAAGATATTATATTGGAACTTGTGATTGCTTATTAGGCATGGGTATAACTAACTCAAGGAATGTAATGTCAATAAGCTGTAAATGAGAGTGATTCTAAAACAGTGGGTTTGCCTGTAACAGAATTAGCAAGGTAACTGGGCTTCATCACAACTTGAAGTCTTTGTAATGTGTTTTACATGAAATTTAATGACAGATGCATTGTTATGGCTATCAACCAATCTGTATTAGTCGCCTCTTACAACATGCATGCAAGAAATATGAGTCACATTGTTAACTTGATACAACAGTTAAAAGACGATTAGAAAGGAGGCTTCCCAGCCCTCAAGCCCCCATATTCTTTTCTTACGTTAAGGAGGGAATATGCAAGTAGTATTGTAATGCTAATGCCCCATGTAAAGTATAGTAGTAATACTAATATTTTCATGGGTACTATACTAATCAGAAATATTATTCTGCAATTTATAATATCCAGGCTCTGAAGATATTACCTGATGATGTCAAAATGCAAGTGTTACAGCCATACATAAGAACATCTCTGAATCGCTCAGGTGCGAACTGCCGAAATAAGCAGATTTCCAGGGGTCTTACTCATTCGCTGAAATTACAGGTTAGAGTTTTTTGGTACACCAATGTTAAGTAAATCCTTTGGGGTATACTGTATATGTTTACAGTGGGTATGAAAAAGTTGGTGTTGCCTTTGTAGTCACTCACAGATAATATTACAATACTCCATGTTGTGTATATGCTTTGCCTTTCCATTTCCTGTATATTGCAGCGATATATTTAGGGTTATGGTCATTTGTGTCTGTGCACACATTATCTGTACCATGACTCCACATACTGATAAAGTTAGCACACGCTGAAGATACTGGAGAGAATGATAGATGGCAGGCTAAGAGAGGAAGTGAGAATAGGGAAACAACAGCTTAGATTTATGGAGGGAAGCAGCACAACAGACGGAATATTTTGTATAAGGCAGCTGATGGAGAAATTCAGAGAAAAACGAGACTTGCACCTGGTTTTCATAGATCTTGAAAAGGCCTATGACAGAGTGCCAAGACAGGAAATATGGAGATGGTACCGGAAAAGTATGTTAGAATTATCCAGATGTATAGGAATGTTTATACCAGAGTGAGAAGCAGTGTTGGAGAGACAGATGGATTTGAGGTAGGAGTTGGATTACACCAGGGGTCGGCACTTAGTCCATTCATCTTCAATGTGGTGATGGACGTAATGACAAAGATGTGAGAACAATGCCATGGTGCATATTATATGCAGATGACATTGTATTGTGTGCAGAGAGGAGGGAGGATTTGGAGAAGTTGGAGGGATGGAGAGTAGCACATGAGGAGAGAGGAATGAGGATAAGCAGGTCAAAGACCGAATATATGTGTGCCAACATTGCTGAGGATGGTGGACATAGCGTAAGAATGGATGGGGAAGAATAAGAGAGTACAGAAGTTCAAGTACTTGGGGTCCATAGTAGAGGCTAGTGGAGGCATTGATCAAGAAGTGAGACATAGAATTCAGGCAGGATGGAATAACTGGAGGTCTGCATCTGGTGTTCTCTGTGACTAGAAGGTACCACTGAGATTGAAGGGAAAGTTTCATAGGACCGTTGTAAGACCAGCTATGTTATATGGGACAAAAACAGCAAATATGAGGAGGACACAGAAGAAGGGGATGGATGTTGCAGAGATGAGAATGTTGAAGTGGATGTCAGGAGTAACAAGGAAGGATAGAATTAGGAATAAGCATATAAAAGGATCGACAAAGGTAGTTGAATTATCAAAGAAAATACAGGAGGGAAGGCTTAGCTGGTATGGACACCTGTTACGACAGGACGAACATCATGTTGGAAGGCATACGATGGAGATGGAAGTTCGGGGTAGAAGGAGGAGAGGAAGACCAAGAAAAAGATGGTGTGATTGTATAGGGGAGGACTTGCAATGGAAGGATATTGATGAAAATGAAGCACAGAAATAGATGGAGACGACTCATTCACAACAGCAACCCCATATAAAAATGGATTAAAGCTGAGAAGAAGAAGAAGAATGGTACCTTTGAGATATATAATTATAAGTTTACTAAAAAGTAATGATTAATCGTGACTTATTTATTTACTCTCTTTTGAAGTCTTAAAACAACTTGAGTATCACATGGGAACATTTTTATATTTTAAAACTTATATTGCACTTTAAAAAAAAATCTTAGACTTGTTTGATATGGTTTTATGACAAAAACAACTTGGGGTATTATATTTGTGAAGTATTTACATGTATAGGAACTTTTTCATACAGCTTATATACAATTGTATTTTAAATTATACTAGTAAGGATGTGCATCCGTGCCATATACAGTTTGGATATCATATGGAAAACATGCATAGAAAGGTTTTCATGGTTTTATTTATTTATTTATTTATTTTTTTTCATTTTAGACCAGCAAAGATTTGGTGTCCTGTCAAAGTGAGAAGCTTATGCTTTCTGAAGTTACATCTTGTGCAGTGTGTCGAAAACGATTTACAAAGCACACGTGAGTATTCCATGTTCATGCATTATGTGAATGATAAATATGAATACTTTCATGAAATAAAGTTGTGATAACTATTGCATAATTAAATTTATACGTACGAGCAGGTGAGAAGGTAGCAAGTTATTGTTAGAGAATTATAAAAAAATATGTTACTCTTTCGGAAATGTGAGAGAAGGGTATAATGTATAAAAGGAATTAATGTACGAAAGTTAGTGATAAAGTTTGATGTACTGGTATAACTGACTTTCATGAAGTAAGGTGGAGTATTGGAGACCATTTTGGAGTATTGCTAAATGTGGAGGAAATTAGATGAGTCAATACAAGTTTTGGTCAAGAGAATGCATATTGTAATATGTATGGAAGATTTGAAGAATTTTTCTCTAACTCATGGCATATCCAAATGAACCCAGAAGGGTGGTTACAAATGAGCCGAAAACAAAAAGGGGAGGCTGAAGGGTCATCATTTATTTCTTTCCATTATCATTTTAAGGCAGAAAACAAATCAGCTAGGATCGGATTGCATGACCTTGCTCCCTACCCATTGTAGTTGGCTTGTATGATGTGCTGGGAATTTGACTGGGATATTACCAAGTTCCTGGAGAACAGCAGGTAGATGGAGGTGATCAGAATATGCAAGGTGAATAATGTCTTAATTCACAAAGATAAGGTACTAATGTATTACCAAAGAACATATATGGCCGCATTGCAAAGCCAAAAGATACGAGGAAGACTAATCTAAGTTCTCTCTTGTTTTTTTTTTCTTAGTTTATATACAGAGGTGTATGAGAGAGTGATAGTTTGAAGAATGATTGCCCGTATGATGATTTTAGTAGGGGAAGAACAGTGTAGTTCATATAAAATAAAATTCCTGTACACCTGTTGTTTACCTTTTAGGATATATGTGCATAACTCTGAAGATTATTTATAGGTTAGACGTCATATGAGGGTGAATAAGATGGTATGTAAGTATTTTGATATATTTAAAGTAAAGGGAATTAGCTTAAGTAGGCATAAAGCTACTGTTTTGCATTTACTTTGTATGGATTGCAGAGTGATTACGTGTGAGACTGGAGCTTTAGGGCAGGAATACTGGTGGAGTGAGGTATAAATTGGGAATCATTTGAGGTAATTTTAATAAAGAAAACATCCCTAATGTTCCATTCAAAATGAAGCTACAAATATACTTGGAGAAATTTTGAAGACATAATTTGGTGAAGCCACGAAGAATAAATTTAGACAAACTTAAAATAAGTAAAATGGAATTAAGCTACATAGTGTAACTCGTTATAATAGAGGTATTTGAAGTAAATGTTAAGCAAGTGATAGTAACAGGGCAAAGGTAAATCAAAAGATGGGGGAATGTCAGAACTTTTCTCGACATTTTGGAGGGCGTGAAAGGAAGTACAAAGATTGGTTACTTTACATTACCAATTACTTCAACAGCATAAAGGTGTGAGTGTTAATCTCTAAACGGAGCTGAGGAGAGACTTGAAGATATAGAAAAGGGATATGATTTCGATGACTTTATGAAGTGAGATATATTCACAGAGAGCATCATTGAGTGGAATAGAGACAGATCAGCTGGTTGTTTTTGTTCCTATGCTGTCTGGTCAAACAGCTCCAAATCCCTTAGGAAAGCCACTACCTTCCCAGACTTTCCAACAGAGCTGTATGTGAGTGTATGTTGTATAGTCTTCCTAATGTGTTTGATTGTTTTAGATTCCTGTACACCTGTTGTTAACCTTTTAGGATATATGTACATAACTATTAAAATTATTTATATGTTAGATGTCATATGAGGGTGAATAAGATGGTATGTACGTATTTTGGTATACTTAAAGGGAATTAGGTTAGGTAGGCATAGAGCTACTGTTTCACATTTACTTTGTATGAATTATAAAATGATTGTGCGAGACTGGAGTTTTAGGGCAGGAATACTGGTGGAGTGAGGTATAAATTGGGAATCATTTGAGGTAATTTTAGTAAAGAAAACAGCCCTAATGTTCCATTCAAAATGAAGCTAGGAGGGCGTGAAAGGAAATACAAAGATTGGTTACTTTACATTACCAATTACTTCAACAGCATAAAGCAGGTGTGTGTTAGTGAGCTGAGAAGAGACTTGAAGATATAGAGAAGGGATATAATTTCGATGACTTTATAAAGTGAGATAGATTCACAGAGTATCATCGAGTGGAATAGAGACAGATTAGCTGGTTGTTTTTGTTTCCTTTGCGATCTAGGCGAGCAGCTCCAAGTCCCTTAGGAAAGCCACTACCTATCCCAGACTATCCCACAGAGCTGTATGTGAGTGTATGTTGTATTGTCTTCCTAATGTGTTTGATTGTATAAGGTGGTGTGTTACCTCCTGGACAGGCATCAGTGGAGTTGTCCAGCCTCTTCTGATTGCGAAGAAAGGCTGGGTGATGCTCACATCGCACTCTAGCCAGGTGAACTCTGGTCTTCAAGAGGAAGGGAGGATTCAGCAGTAATGTCATGTCCTTGAGTGACTGGATAGAATGGAGAGTTAACTGGGAATGCATATGGTTGTAGAGGCTGGTTTGGGGTGGGCAAAAGGATACGGTGTGTTGGGTGTTATTTTAGTGTTCCTTAGTTTGTATGGGTGTTCTTCCATGTAATATATTGAGTGGAGTTGGTGTGTGGAGGCTGCAGTGAGTATTTGTGTGCCTTTCATATACAGATGGTCTTTGACTTGAGGACTTTGTGTAAATGGTCTGTAGGTATAGTAGTTGTGCAGTCTGATTATTTTTAGTGCTTTGTTTTGTATAGTCTGTAGGGTGTTGTGGTATATTTTAGAGGTTATAAGCCCAAGCAGGGCTTGCATATTTCATCATACAGCATATACATTGTTTGTATAATGTTAAAGTGGTTTCTGTTATTTCCTAATGTATGGGCAGGTAACCCAAAGGCATTAAGTTTTGGTGTCAGTTTGCTTATGGTGATTGTGACATGTTTAAATGACACTGATATGAATGTTATTCCAATGACTGTGTGTGTGTGTGCTAAAGGAATGATGTTTATGGTGAGTTGTGGATTGTAACTGTCTTCTGCTGTCCAGTTTGTGAGGAGAGTAGCTTTGGATATTGCCGAGGCTAAATCTGTTTGTGGTGAACCGTTCATGTAGTGTGTTGAAGTAAGGCTGGGGGAAGTCTACAACTGTTTGCATTTTGAGGTGTATTTGTGAGTATTATGTCGTCTGCATAGGAAGCTCTGCATACTTTGGGTGTGTGGAGTGGGTTGATTATGCATGTAAAGGTTAAAGTGTGTGGATGATAAGATGAATCCTTGAAAAACTCCGTAGTTTCAGATATTTGATGACTGACTGGCAAGTGATACTTGCTCTCACAAACCTGCAAGGTAGTTGGCCAGCCTTCTTTTTTTGTTATGCATGTTTGTAATAAAAATTTTATTTATGAGGTTATGGCATCAAAGGCTTCACTTATGTCTAATGTGACGAGAAGTGTCTTGTGCTGGGGTAGCTGAATTGATGGCGTCAAAAATAGTGTCACGTCTGTAAAAAGGTTGCTTGAGGAGTGTAAAGGTCTTATACCATGTTATGACTGGGGTAAACGAATGTGAGATGTAATTTGTTGCAGTATTAGTTGTTTGGTGACTTTACAGGCAGTTTAGGGTAGTGTAATGGAACAATGTGAAGAGGGTCGCATGGAGTTTTTGTTGAGTATGAGGATTGTGAATACGACACCATGCTTCCAGATGTTGAGAACTGTGATGTGTTAGTAACTGTAGTGTGTGGTAAGTTAGTGAGTGCTTGTATGCCTTGTTGTCCCAGGTGTCTAAGCTGTATGTTGCTTTTCCTATCAAGGTCACAGGCCAGTGATGATTGAGATTATTGATGATGTGCTTTGCTAGTTGGTTGGTGATAGGTATATAGTCTTGGTCTATAGGGAACTCTCTCTCATGTGTGCTGTCATGGTGGGGGTGGAGATGTCCGACAAGAGAGTAATAGTTGATAAGGGTATTTGATTTTTTTTTTTTAATGGTACAGTGTCTGTTGTGATGGCAACATGTGATATTTTTGTGATGTGGTTAAATAATGTAATGCTGTTTTCTTGACTTTGCTGGTGTTAGTTTTGTGATAAAGCATTTGCAGGTAAATATTCCAATTTAGTGTTTTTTGTTCTAGTATTTTATTGTTCATTTGTGTTATGTGCTCGTATTTGCTGTGCAGTGCGATGTCTGATGAGGTCTTGCATTCTGGTGTGAAAATGATTTTTTTTTTCCTTTATCTCTATGAATATGTTTTTGTCTGCTTTTGAATTATTGTGGTAAAAAATAATTTACAGCACCATTTATGTGTGCCATGGCAGTACTATTTTGAGTTCAGAATGGTCGTTCTTTGTTTAGAACTTAGGGTTTTCACCATCCTATAGGATGTAAAGATCTGGTGAATAGGTGATATCTGGAGATGATGGTAGGAGGTGGGTTTGGTGGGGAATATAATTTAATAAATGTTTAGAATAAAAAGGCTTTTTATTTCAATTTGCATTACAAGCCCTCTGTCCACGTTAGGGTTGCAACAAACTAGCAAGCCGTTTTAGCAATGAAGTCACCACCTGGCTGATTTTTGGAGTACTTGTGACGTATTGTAATTGTGGGGTGTTTTGTTAGATACTGTTGGGGATGTTTGAGTGGGGCTGTATGAATTTGAGATTATGTCTGAAGTCTTGCCAATGCATACTTTAATTGATCATCTTTCTGTAGTAATGTTGTAAATGCCTAACAGCCTTCTACTTGTTGAGTCTAAGCCCAAGAAGGATAAGGAGAATCTGACTAGTGTATTTTAAGGTTTTATAAATATCCAACAAGTGATTCCTATCTAGAGCTGACAAGATTGAAGTGTTCTAGAGCAGATGATACTGGAGTCCTTCACAGCAGTTGATACAAGAGTGCTCTATAGCGGATGATACAAGAGTGCTTTAGTTTTATTGTAGGTGCAAAAGTAAATTCCCTTCACAAACGACTGTGAAATTCAGGCTAACGAAACTCTCAATGTTCTTGTTTATTAATAATTGGGCTATAAAGGATAATTGGGAAAGTAAGGATAAATGAGGAGTTTTAACAATAGCAATATTTACATCTTCCAAAATCAAGTAAATTAATAATCAAAACTTAAAAATATGATGTCATTACAAAAGATCTCCCATGGAGACAGAGTCTCAGGAAAAATAAAAATCTGGGTTAGCTGCAAAACGAACTCCCAGAATGAGATACTGTAGTTGTGTGAGAGGGAAAAACTGGGGGTTTTGATAATTCCTAAGGAGTATTGCTACTACTGTCTGCAGGAACATATTTGTCAGACATATTTTCAGCTGAACCAGATAATACAGGATTAATGGTCACTAGAAACTACATCTGATTGACTACTAGTTGAGGGTTAAGATTCACTTCGAGGAACACATACAATATGAGGAGACCTTTTAGGGTTTACACATGGTAATTCAGGTAATTTTGCAGGTTTTAAACAGTTTATAGATACATTATTGGTGTCTCCTGAAAGCAATTGTATCTTAAAATATTTATCATGTTTTTCAATCACTGGGATAGGACCTGCATGTGGTGCTTCCAATGGTTTTCTGACACGATCCACACGAACCCAAACTTTAGGGACACTGAATAAGTCATTTGGGATTTTTGGAACATTTGGCATTTTTGAAGAGTTTGATAAAGGAGTAAATTCAATTTCTCTCAAGCACTTAACGAAGGTTTTTATAAAATCTACTGTAGAATCTGATAAGACAGGAGGTTTCACAAATAATCACTAGGAGTAAGTGGCAGTTTTCCAGTCACTGAGGTGGAAGGTGAATAACCTGAGGAGTTTGGCATACAAAGTAGACCAAGGAGGAAAACCAGCAGGGCATCTAGCCAAGTTTGCTGTCTGGTCATTAAAGCTGCCGTCAAGGTCCTATGGGAACGTTCTACCATTTCATTACCCTGAGAATGATGTGCTGTAATTCGCAGGCAATGGAATCCTACATAGAAGGATAGTTCTCGAAACAATTCTGACTCAAACTGGGCTACTCTGTCAGTTATGACATAAAGAGGTACACCAAATCTGGAAACTCATCCACTGAGAAATGCATGGGCAATTGCTTTTGCCATAACTTCCATGAGAGGTACATCTTCAGTCCACTTGGTAAGACGGTCAGTACAGGTTAGCAGATATTGATAAGGAGTTTGGAATTCGCCACCAGGAGGAAAACAAGTGGCAATTGTCCCACAATATCAATGTGAACAACCTCAAATCGCTGACAAAGGATTTCCAATGGAAGGATCTGAGATTTAGTGTGCTTCGTAAACTTTGTTACTCGACAAATCTGGCAGAAGTGTGTCCATTGACATACATCCTTGGCCATCCAAAGGCCAAAGTATTTGGACTTGATAAGTCAGGGGGAACCGCCAACAACAGGAGTTGAAGAATATCATTTCTGAGCAGCTGAGGTACAAAAGGTCTAGGGCATTCTGAGGAGACATCACATTTAATGATCTGATTGTCAGCCAGTGGAAAATCCTTGAGTTTATTGTGTGAAGATTTTATTTCTTCATTGCATTCTTGGGCACTGTCTATTGCAGGTAAATCAATAAGTGCAATAGAGATGACATTAGCTGTTCTTGAAAGGCAGTCAGCAACAATGTTATCGCCACCGCAGATATACGCCATGTTAGTAACAAACTCCAATAAGCAGGAAAGACATCTTTTGTTGCGTATCTGTCTTAGCTGGGTTCCTGCTATGAAAAGCAGAATCTAATTGTTTATGGTCTGTGAATAATGTGACCTGAAGTCCTTCAATTATATCTTTGAAATATAGGACGATTGAATATGCAGCCCAAAACTCATTGTCAAATTCAGAGAACAGTACTTCCGTTTAGATTCAGATTGATTCTTGAAGTAAAATGCAATAGGCACAGGTAAACCATCAACCATTTGATGGAGAGCAGCTCCTGCAACCTATAGCAGAACAATCAGTCCCCAATTGCAGAGAATCTGAAACAGGGGCATGATGACTTAAAACCGACACATTTTGTAAAGTGTCTTTGATAGCATTGAAGGACTTTGCAGTCTTTTGACCACTGTAACTGCTTAGCATTCGGAAATTTTTTTGATAAGTTCTGTCATGTGGAATACTTTATCAGCAAAGTGAGGAATTAGACGTTTATAGAACTCAACCATGCCCAGAAACCTTCTTAAGGCCTTAGAATCTGGGAGTACTGTGAAGTCCTGGATGGCTGAATTCTTACATTCTGGAGGGACAATACCTTGATGAGACACTGTAAATCCAAGGAAATCTAAGGAGGCAGCAACAAAACACACTTATCTAGAGAGATTCGTAAACTGTTGTCATTGAGAATCTTGAAGATAGTTTTTAGGTGTTTTACATGTTCTTCCAAACCACTAGAAAATATAAGAATGTCATCAAGATACAAACAGTAAATCAGTCCGTGGAATATTGCAGGGGCATTTGTAAGCCCAAAGGGCATATATGCATATTCAAATAGTCCAAATGTGGTAGTAATTGTAGTTTTTTGGATGTCAAATGGATGCACAGGGATTTGGTGATAAGCTTTCAACAGATCCAAAATTGTAAACAAATATTTTCTATTAAGTTTAGAAGAAAGGTTTGAATTATAAGAAAGTGGGTATATCTAGTCAGGCCATACAGTTGAAAGCTTGGTAATCACCTATCGAACGGCACTCTCCTGGACTTTTCTTTGGCAATAAATGTAGGGGAGAGGACCAGGAAGATTTTGATGGATGAATGAGAGCAGACTTTAGATGACCATTAACTTCTTCTTTGGCAGCAGTAAGTGTGTCAGTGAGAAATAGACAAGGTTTTGCATATACTGTACTGATGATGCATCACTTGTTTCAGTTCGATGGTACACAATATTGTTAGGTGTAGTAGTAGTCACTTGGGTGTAAAAGAGTTGGGAATGCAAGCAAGGCTTGTTGGACACACAGGCAAGTTACTGCACTTATTTAAGTGGACAGGAGTAACTATACCTGTAAAGTCGTTGTGGCACTTGTCTTAAAGTATTTAAATCTATCAGCATCTTTGTTTTGCAATCTACTCGCACTTCAAAATGGTAGGAAATCCAAACCCAATAAAGGTTGAGTAACTGATGCTGCTGCAAAATTCCAGAGGAATGTTCTTCTCAGGTGAGGGTTAGCAGTCATGAAATCTCACCAAAACATGGCACGGGTTCACCGTTTGCAGAAGAAATGAAGACAGCACTAGGTTGCAGATAATATTTAGCTGCCATGAGGTGAAGGAGAATAGAGATGCCTGCTCTTGTGTTTACTTTGTGTTTCAAAATTAATGCGGGTACAAATAGAAGATGCAAGGCAGAAACTGCATATACACTTACCTGCTGACTTAGTTTCTCAAATTTGAAGGAGCTGGAGATGACGGGCGAGGAAATGGGAAGTGTTTGTACACTGCTTTTGCCTGGCCATTTACACCACGATTTGCAAGTGCACACTACAACACCGTAAAAGACACGGGCACGGCAAACTTTAGCTCTTTGTCTGGGCCTATTGGGTCTTGGTCCCAAAGGCCAATGTGCAGGAATATCCATTTTTGTGACAGTTTGAGAGGGAGGTTGAGGTGCAGGCTCATGACACTGAGGGTACATTGTAAAGTTCATATGGTTTTGTCATTGGGGCTATTGTATCAGCTATTTTACCCAATTCATCAAGTAAAGCAGAACGATTAGCAGCAAGAATAGCACCTATAGTTGGAGGCATTGAGGTGATAAATTTATGCCTAACTAAGTCTTCAAGATAATTACATTTAGCAGCATTGGATATTATTTTGTCCAAAGATAATGATGGTTTTCCTGTAAACACTGTTTGAAATAAATTTTCATATATGTCTGTTTTTGTGTCTTCTTATCTGGAGAGCACTTTGTCTTTGAGTTCTGTATAAACTTCCCTTTCAAACACACTTTCATTTAGCACCAACAAAACTGTTGGTGGGAGACGTTGTAAACTACAATGAAATTTATATGCTTCAGTTTTTACTTGTCTTATTTTAATGAAGTTTTCTAACACAAGGAATCAAACTGTTGGGTTAATCTGCTAAAAATTCTGGGATATCATGACTACTACGAAGAACAACTAAATCTGTATATGTAGCCATAATTAATCATCACAAATGGGAAATTCAGTCAATCCTATTCCCTTGGGTTTTCAAGACACCAGCACTCGGCAAGCTCACAAATGGAAATTTCAGTTATTCCTGTCCACTTGGGTCTGAAAGTTAGTATGCGTCTCATCCGGTAGTCACCACTATAATCGCCTGACAGCCTTATTCTTGTCAAGTCTAAGCCCAAGAAGGATAAGGAGAATATTACTATTCCATTTTAAGGTTTTATGAATATCCAACTAATGATTCCTTTCTAGAGCTGACGAGGTTGAAGTGTCTTCTAGAACAGATGATATTGGAGTCCTCTATAGCAGATACAGGAGTGCTTTAATTTTATTGTAGGCGCAAAAGTAAATTCCCTATCACAAAAGACTGTGAAGTTCACGCTGACAAAATTCTCATTGTTCTTGTTTATTAATAATTGGGGTACTAAGGATAAATGAGTTTTAACAATAGCAATACTATATACATCTTCTAAAATCAAGTAAATTGATAATCAGTACTTAAATATATAATGTCATGTAAAAGGAGGAGAGATTTGTATGTCCACTGGTGTCTTTGAAGTTGATGGATTTGTGTACCAGGGTGATGAGTCCACCACTGCTAATCTGGTATTGTATAAGGGTGGTGAAATTATGGAATGAGTGTATTATGTGTAGCTTTGTTTCTTGTAAGATGGCAGTCTATACATCTATATGTATAGAAGAGCCATGTTTAATGAAGTGTGTGAGCTCTTGTTTCTTGGTATTTATCCCATGAAAGTTAAACTGTAGACTATTAAGTTGTGTGTGCAGTGTTATATGTTAGGTTCTACTGCGGGGGGTTAGGAGGGAATGTTGGAGGTGGTGTATGTGGGGGAGTAAGAGAAGGTCGATTTGATGATGATAGTTGAGGAGAGGGTGGAGTTTGTTGATAAAGCTGGAAGGATGGGCAGATTGATGGTGAAATGGGTAAAGAATGGGTTTGAAGGAAAGTGTAGGGAGCAATGTGAGCAGCTCCAAGTATTTGTTAAGTGTTTCTTGTTAACGTTTTGTATAGGTGACATGAGTCCAGTTTCCCTATAATTTGCGAAAAAGTGTACCATTGGTTACTATATAAATTGCTTATAATTAATAATTTAACTAGTGTTTTATGCTATAAACTGCAAATAATTAATAAGTAATTTTACCCTGTTGGCATTGCAAATGTTTCTTTTTAACAACAATATAATGAATACATACTGTATTTATCTTGCTGATTCTTCATATAATGGGAATAAAGTGTTTTGAGTTTTAAGTTGCAAATACTTCAAAAGATTGTTTTGCCCTATTTGCATTTCAAATATTTCGTGCTAATCAAAATTGAATGAATACATATTTATCTCGTAGATCCTCCCTGTATCGCAAATAAAGTGTTTTCCCATATACTGTAAATTGCGCATAATTAATTAGTAATTTTGCCCAATTGGCATTGCAGTTTTTTATTGTTGCCCACAGTTTAAGGAATACATACTGTATTTGTCTCGCTTATTCTTCATTTATTGAATAAATTTTTTTATGCTAATGCCGGCAAATAATTAATGGTTTTTGTATGCTCTTATGGTAGTGTAAATATTTCTGGTTAGCTGTGACTAACCAATATATTTTCATCCAGTAGAATAATATTGGAAATTCATTATTTGTGTGCTCGTGCCTTCAGTTTTCCCATTATTAACGGGTGTGTTTGTAGTTGGGTCTTGGGTTGCTTTTGATGTCTCCAGCTAAAAAGTTTTTGAGAAACGACTGTTGGAGAGTCATTTCTCGGTGTAGAAAAAATTGTGTTGTGCCGACATGAGGTAATCACCAAAGAGACTGAAGTCTCTCCAGGTTCTTGTGCCCCGTTCGGGGAGGGGGTTGGGTGTGGTAAAATTGCTTCTTACTGCTCCTCTTTTGAGTTACTTGGCATCCTCCTCTGATTTGCAGCTCTTAAGAATAAAGCTACGCTGTAGCTACTGCCACTCCAGGTTCAGTTCAACTGGTTTGGATAACTGGTGCAGATGGTATACATGGCAAGGTTATAAAAAATTGGAGCTGGTCTAGATGAAGTTCAAAGCATTGTCTAAATGGGTTATAATATCCACTTATAATCATGTGCAAAATATTTTTTTTTTTTTTGTGTCACACCTAGACAGAAAATAATATTGCCTTCATCATTAAAGGCCCGGGCATTAAGAAAACTTTGATACAAAGAAAAAGTAAAAGGCTAAAGATAAGGCAGAGATGAGGTAATGATACACAGTAGGAAAATGATAGGCTGAAAGAACAGTCGAAGTACTGAGGACCCAGAGATATGGTAGGATTAGGCCCTGAGATGACGGGTCCATTTTTTGAAGGAAGATAGGTTATAAGAATTAGGTAAGCCAAAAGAAGGAAGAGTTCCAAAGTCTGGAGGTAGATGGGAAGAAGAAGTTGCTGCACCGACCAATCCTCGACCTACAAATGTCCACACAGTACCTGTGAGGTGAGGCCATCTTGTCCCCCTCCCAATGGAAAAAAAGAAAATGCAGAGTAAGAGAGAATGAGCTCTGGGAGTCAGAGATCACTCATCTCATAAATCTGATATAATCCAATCATTCTCAAGACAGAAAGAAGAAAATGTAGAGTAAGAGAGATTGAGCTATGGGAGGCAGAACCTTCTAGCTCTTCAACTGTCATACCGTGTTATGTGTGACAATTAGTTCCCATTCGAACGGGGGTATACACAGATATATTGTAGCTGAGGGATTGAGATTGGATGTCTCTCCTAATGCCCCGCGATGAGCTCATGTTCATATTAGTCGCTTCCCTTCTCATGCAGTCTACCACTGAGGCCTCCCTCTGTAAATAAATAGAGTCATGTAGTAGGTTGGCTCATGGCACCAGGCGCCCGTTGCGATACTACAGCTGAAGGTTTTTTTGAACTTAAATAGGTCTGTCCAGGACAGTTCGATGTTAAGTCTTCCTTCAGTTACGGTTCTTTTTCTATGCCTACAGCTACACTGAATATTCTTGGATATTCATCACACATCTTTTATTATTCCTTCAAATCTGACAAGTCATTACACTCTCCATCTCTGTTTCTCTTTACTTTATGTATTCTTCGTGCCCAGTCCCGATGAGGGCGGTTTTATTTTATGATTTTTTTTTTGGCCCGTCCTGGTGTCACAATCATAAATTTAAAAAAAAAAAAAAAAAAAAAATGGCGAGTTACGCAGCCTCAGTAGTGGAGGAGGGATGAAACTTGCCAACTCATCAGAGCAGCCATGGAAGTAATAGTGATAGAAAAGAGAAAGGGATGCTATACATTATATTTTTTAAAGTTACTGGAACCCTAATGCAGATATATACTAAGGCATTAGAGAAGCCTTTGTCAGTTTATATTGTACAAAATTGTATGTGCGCACAATTTGGTATGCATATGAAGAATAATTAAAATATTGTTTATTTCTTTGGTTTATGACCTCTTACTTCTTTAGCAGATTAAAAAAAAAGTTTAGCAATTTCACATATGATTCATATTTCTTACTTTGACTATCTACGGTCTTCTTATACTGTACTTATCATTAAAATATATTTGCAGTTCATTAGATGGCAACTAGCATTAATGTTATATAGCTTATGCTTACTCTCAATGTATTTTTTATTTTCCAGAGCATTTGCGTGGTACCCAAATGGTGACATTGTACACTTTTCATGCCAGGATCAAAGGTAACACAAAAACACTTTGCATAGTGTACATATATTTGTATAGAAATTACCACCCTTTTTCTGTTTATCTTTTTTTTTTTAATTCAAAGCTGCTAAACTGGCATGCTATGCTCATTCTCAGTCCAATAATCCCAGTTATTTAATTTTGGACTGGCTTCGTAAATAACTTTCAGTTTTATGAAGGCGTCGTAGAGGAAATAGGAGTGTTTTGAGTGTTCTAGTTACTCACAGCCATTTTGACATAATCTTATCCAGAATGATGCAGTATCTTGCTGATGCAAGCAGGGTAGCCCACATCCAATAAATAGAAGGCAGTGGATCATACCCTTTCGTACTTTAGTCTAATTAGCTATTTTGTGACAATAGCGGAGAATACAAGAGTCACAGTTTCTCGCTTACTACTAGGTACATGGTATTCCTTTGAATTACCTCCTAATAATGAAGGGAATTTAAGGATGTATTCATTTTTACTGTTGGTTTTGTAAAGAGGCTAGCTTGCTGCAATTAATTTCTTGTTTAGAAAATTTGAATACAACATTAATGTCTTGATAGGAAAAATGTTTTGATTTTGGTATTCCCAGAAGAGAGAATATTGCTTCTTAAAAAGATATCTTTCAAATATGAACGCTACTTCTCTTGGAGGAAGGGAAATGGGACCAGACACTGGAAAATGGATTGCCGAGCATATAACTCAACTTTTCCCAGTTAGGAACAGCTAAGTTTACATTTACAACCCCCCAACTTTGATGGGTTACTTGTACAAAAAAGATTGAGAAATATTATTGCATTCACCTGTATAAAAAGCTATAAATAATGATGTTTTTATAAGTTGGCATTACAATACATGCTTCTGAAGTTATATGAAGTGACCTTTGATAATTTTTTAAATCAAAATCAAAGATTGAGAGCAAGAAACAGACGCAGTAAGATTTGTTTACAAAGGATTCTGTATATTCCTCTTCAAATGCTTTCTAAGCAGTGCCAGTGCCAAGGCTACTACCTTAAGCTAGTCGTTGGTGGAAATAAGCGCAATAAAAATGCATTAGTATTTTCATATGCCAAAGAAGAGCAAGAAATGCCTGAGAAATTTGTGTTTTTTTATGCTCGTTAAGCTCCACAAGTAACTTCACAATGTGCACTGTTCTTATTTCAGTTGTAATGAGAAGTATGGGTGAATGTCTTTTCTACAAGGGAAGTAATACTTTGTCATAATTCATGTTCATCCAATCACTTCCTTGGTAATACTGAGCAATTTGTGGTGTAATAAGGAAACACTTAATACAGACTCATCTGGTTTAAATCACTCACAAACATATCACACATTAGTTATCTTTGAGCATAACTCACTCGAGTGCTGTAAAAAAGGAAATGAGAAAAACTAAGCATAAGTTTGAAGAGAGTAGAATTGTCCACATTAGTGTTACCATACCTCCATTTGAATAATACAGAATATTTACTGTGTTGAAAATGAAGAGCTAGTGCATAAAGTGAATCAAGTACAGACTGCTGAATGTGAACATGAACTTCCTGCCCATAAGGTTTTTTCAAATACTGGGGTTATGAAGGATATTATTTTCTGTTTGCCGAAAGTTGTTGAAAAGGATTGAAAAAAATAAACAATTTGTATGATATAATAAATTTACCTTGAAGTGAGTAAAGATCATTCACACCTTTGTTTATTAGTGAATCGGACCCATCATTTGAAGAATTATACCAGTTTAAATCAAGTTTTTCGCAATATTAATTGCATAGTTGTGCTTATGAAGATTTAAAAATAATTAATCAAAGTGATTTTAACTTTGTGAGATTTATCTAATGTTATAAGATAAACAGTTCCAAAATATTTTATGTGATATCTAATATTTTTATACTTCCTATTGTAGTATGTAATATACAGATGTCTTTAATTTTGCATTTGATGTTTTACAAGCATGTATATGTAAAACAATACCAATAATATACTCATACAAATTTAGTGTATTAAAATAATTTTCTCCTGTACATGCTTAATGATTTCACACGTCTTCCTGCATTTATGTCTATTATCCAAGTCATTTCATTTGTCCTCTTGCATCATATCTCACATTTATTATTCCCATACTGCTGTCATGATGATATACATGTCAGTACTAAAATAAAAGAAATAATTCAAAATAAAGAAAGCAGCATAATTAACCTAACATAACAAGCAAAGCTAACATGAAATACAGAACATCTGGCTTAATACTTTCTCACCTTCGACAATAATGAGGGAGTCAGGGATTGCCAGTCCTTCGCTCTCTCATCACTTCTAGTAGCATGCTCTTACTATACCCAGATATTAAAACGATGTGGCACTCAATCTCCCCACGAAAAAGGATAATCTGATTTCATATGGCAGTAAAGAGAAATTTGCTCAAGGTTATGGAGTATGCTGAGGAGAGAAGAGATCAGTCTTGTTCCAACTCTACAGCATACAGATAATGTAAAAGCAACTGAATACTGTAATGGCTCACTAAGCAGGTTATGGGAGCTGAGAAGGTACTTCCCTTCTTCCTGAATGATGCTTCCTTGCCATAAACATCTAATGGCATGTTGAACCCTCTTTATTTGATGGTATATGATATATAAGAAAATCCACACAAGCAATACAAGGTATCCTAAAGGCCATTCTTTAGGAATAAATCTTATGTTCATCTATTAATTCTGAAAAATATATCTTCTTGCTTCACAAACTGTGAGAGTAGATATTCTAGGAGAGAAAGACTTACTAACCTGAGGGAAGACATATCAAAATCAAGAGAATTATTTGTTTGATTTCTTAGCAATGCCTAACTTGCTCTTTACTGGCTTTGATTTTTTAGCTGGGGGCTGACTTTGTCTATTTTGAGCATTTGCAGTATTTTCATCACTTGTGTTCTTCCTTTTGAATGATTTTCCAAGACCTTTGCCTTTAATATAGGAAAGTGATTTGTCTTTGCTAAGATGTATTTCAACAGTATCACCAGGTGATAGTGACTCTCTGTTATTCCTCAAATTTACAGGATTCTCAGTTTCATCCCCAGAATTTGTATCTCCATCACTAACTTTATCTACATCATTATTATCTCCATCTTCATCCTCATTTTGCAGTGCCTCCACCATGGCAGATGTTAATATTCTAAAGTCACGAGAAGTACTCAACTGCATACCCTGCATTAAATTCACTTTGGATTTACGAGAAAGATTGATTAGGTGCTTTTCAAACTGCTCGATGGAAAAAATCAGAGATGGTATCAGCTTTGACTCTTTCATTGTTCTTGAGATATGCGCACCATCTTTTCTTTGAACCCCTTCTATGTATGTTATTGTTCCATATATTGGAGCAGTAAGCATTTCCCCAGCGGTATGAACTAACTTTTCGAATTTCTCGGAGATCTGAGAGCTACTTCTCATCTTAAACAAGTCAAGGTAATACCTGACATACAAACCAAGTATGTTGTAGAATTTGGTTATGACTCTAAGTGTGTTATCCATGCAGTTACCTAAAGGTAAAGCAGACTGTATGATTTCATGAGCAGTATGTATCAAAACTATGCATTTTGTGGACAGGTATTTTTCGATTTTATTGGCATCATACTCTGCCTCAGTTGCTACACAAGCCTTCATCTTATTCAATACTAACTCCATCCATCCGAGTGTTTCCTCAATGTGGGTGAGAAGTACAGGTAGTATGTAACATGAGGTAGTTTCAGTAACTAATTTATAATTTCCAACTTCTTCAACTTCAACACCTTCCTCTAGGTCACCTAGCTTGTGATGTAACTCTCTGCTTATGGCACGAGTCAGTGTATGCTTAACTTTAATCTGATCTGAGAGAAAGAAGAGCAAACGCATCAAGGATTCTGCGACACTGCTATCTCCTTCTTGATCTTTACAGAGCTGTAATATCCAATTCTGTACTTCAGTGATTTCCTCACAGGCAGGATCCATGGCTTGACAAACAGTTGACATAATATTAGTGATGGTAATGGCATCTCTTTGAAGAGGAGACATATCTTCATGCTGCAGAATTTTTAGCAACATTTTTTGGCATTTCTTGTACACTTTGTGTAAAAGTGAATTGACATCTTTGTTATCATTCTGATGGGTTACCTCTCTAAAAATACTTTCTAATTTCTTAGTGTAATACTTGCAAAAAAGTGTAATTAAAGTGGAGAGAATAATCAGACTTTGTCTAATCCTTTGAACAATCCTCTTATCAGAAGAATCATGTGATGCTATATTTTCTACACACTCATGAAGTAAAACTGATGCAATCACTTTCATGTGTAGAAGCAGCTTTTCTTTTTCAGACACTGTCATCTCCTTGAAAGTAGTCAACGTTACCTCAACAAATGATAAGAGATAAAGTTGAAGTTCATGATTTTCCTTCAGCAAATCAACACAGTTTGGATTATCAGCATCATCTTTGCTGTAAGACACTTTAAGCATCTCGGCAACTACAGATAAACTCAAGTTACTTTTTACGACTACTGGGGATTTGCTTGGGGACCGATTTTTTCCTTTAGCTCCTTCCTTTTTGCCAGATTTTGCACTTTTTTCCTTCAAGAGATCAATGAGTTTCTTTTGGGATTTGAATAGCTGGAGAACAACCTTCATCTTGGCTTCCAGAACATTTGCCCCTTGGCTGAAGGTGTATTCGATCAAGCTATCATATACATTCATCATGACTTTGACAGAGGCAACATTCTTTTCCCCAGCAGTTGATGACAATGAGTAATCTCCTTGAGGATCGATACCAAGGTCAAATAATTCACATCCGGAAAGTTTTTCAACAACAATATCAAAAAGTGAACATATATCATTCAAGACACTAACTGTATTTTCCTCACTATCAACCTCCTCGGCCTCATTTAGGACTTCATGTCGTTTCTCAAAATACAACTTACAAGAGCCCAAACTTGACAGCAATTCCCCCACTGGTTCAACAATACTCACAGAATTACCTTGTAGATTTACAACTTTCTTCAGTATGACTGGATTCAGAGTCGTAGGACGAAGATCTAAGAACTGTTTACTTTGCTGGTGCAAAAGTTCTAAGATACTAACAGTGAGCTTTGGATTATCTTTGCAAACATCATATAGCCCTCCATAAAGTACACTCTTCACCTGAAAAAAGTAAAAAGAAAACTATTGATGAAATATTATACTACATAGCAATTTTGTTTTCTATGTAAAGGAAGTAACTTCAGAATAACTATGAAAATTTTAAATAAGAGAAGTCAGACAGATACATGAACAGTGTGTGAAGACCAGTCATGATCTAAATGATTAATGGTATTTATGTATGTTCCTATGAAGAGCAATGAAATGCTAGAGTAAGCTAATCTACAGTTCCATGGTCTACCTTTACCATAGCAAAATGTAAAATCACTTCTGCTTAGCATAGTCCATGGAGGAGGCTTTAACAAGCAGCTCATCAATCTCAGTGGTAGTGTCTACAATGACTGTTAACAAAGCTTGCAAGAAACTTTCCCTGTTGAATATTAAGATCACAAGACCTCAAACTGGATACTCATTGTTTTCCAATGCATTTTAGTTTTAGACTATCATACTTCACTTTATGATAATTAATGCAAAAGTGTGTAAAGACTTTTCTTATATACTGACCATTACTTAAGCTTATTCTAGAACTAATCACTTAGTTTCCATAACACTGTGGCTCTTAACAAAAAAGGAGAGGTATCAGGGAAGCAGCATACTTTGCCCATCCTCACCCCACCAGTTAGCTGCTCTGTGACAAGATTTTAAGAAGAATGGGGTAGCCAGCATTTTATTCTCCTATCCCTCTTTTGGAATGCAGGCAATATGAGTAAAGGATTTTTTCCTTGGCAAAAGGGATAAAACACTCATTATTGAACACAAAATAAAAGTTCCATGTACCTCCTGCTGCTGAGAAAAGCATCTTCTGAGTACCCCAAGTAGCTCCAAGCACAAAGCCTCATTGGTGGCACTGTTGAATACCGAATGAACATTGGCTATGCTGACTGTGCTCAAGGATGATGAAAAGGAGGTGGAAGCTTGCGAGGAAGGCAAGGTTCCCTTGACTTGGAAATGACGAAGAAACTTTATGATTCCCAGAACCGCAACTTGGCGACTCTCCATCTTTCTGTGGATGGAAAAAATAAAGTAAAATATATATGGGTGATTTTCATACTCTACATTCTATTACATGGAACAATGGCATAATTAATTTTTGCGTTTGTGTATACAGTAATGCAAAAGAAAAGTATATTAAATGACCTACACTTTTAAGAATGACAGTATTTAAGGGCAACTTCATAATAGCACAATACCATATAGTGTATTTTATTTACTTAGAGAATAGCATTTTCCTTAGGATCATCATGAGAGCATCTTTGAGGCTCATATTCATCTTGAATAGTGGTAGTAAAGTGTGAAGGAGATATGAAGCAGCAGTGGGTGGTAATATCACTAAATATTCAATCTGTTCTTGAATGAGACTGCAGTGCTCTAACAACACAAATGGCAACGTCTTCACTAGTTTGGCCAATATATCTGCAGAATACATAACAAATCAGCTGGCTTTAAGAAAAATCTTTATTTTTTCAACATAATGCCAAATCTAACTGAATAAAAAGTAGAGGAAATAAAATTTCTTCAAACTCTGCTCATCTTCACACCTTGTGTGAATGGAAGCATGACAAAATTCAGGGAGAAAGGGATTACAAGCTCATCACTTAACTATTCTTCTTTATTTGGCTCTTACAACAAGCAGGGAATAAAAAGATGTCGCCTTGTCTGAACACACATTGCTTGTCCTCTTCTAATTCAGTACAGACGCTCCTCTACTTATGAACATCCGGAGAAGCAATGTGTAAGATGCGGGTGTGTATTCGAGAGAGAGAAAAAGAGAGAGAGATGAATAGTTATTGTTCTACCATCTCATAACAACAAAGACACTAATAAAAATAATAATAATAATAATAATAATAACAATAATACTGATATCTAAGACAGAAAAAGTGTGAGTGAAAAGTTCTTTGTTTTGATGTCAGTTCAATGTCTCACAACAACAACAGTGATGATGATAATAATAATAATACATATGAGAGAGAATATTCAGGCGACTTCTTACTAACCAACCATCTTTTCAACACTAGCCTAAGTTCAGAAAATATAGTCGAAGTATTTATTGGATGATGATGATAATAATAATAATAGTAATAATAATAATAATAATAATAATAATAATACACACATGAGATATATATATATATATATATATATATATATATATATATATATATATATATATATATATATATATATATATATATATCACACACACACACACAGTGTAATTACCTAGTTGTGCTTAAGAGAAAGAGCCCCAAGCTCGTAACTTCCCATCTACTGATCGGTTCCATTTTGTACTTAGTGATACTTATCATACTTGTCCTTAAAACTATGGATTGACTTAGCATTAACTATCTCCTCGCTTAGCAAATTCCAATTATCAACTACTCTTACACTAAAAAAGTACTTCCTTACATCCTGCAAAGGCGTTTTCTTATGAAGCTTCAAACTATGACCTCTATTTCTAGTGCCAGTCATATCAAAATATCGATCCCTATCCACTCTGTCATAACCATGAAGGAATTTAAAGTGTCACCATATCCCCCCCCTCAATCTTCTAGCTTCAAGTGATGGTATGTCTAATTCCCTCAGCCTCTCATCATAACTGAGATTGTGTATTTCTGCCACCAGTGTCATGGCATGTCTTTGAACTTTTTCAAGTTAATTACGTGCTTATTTAAGTGCGGATTCCAAAAGGGGGCTGCATATTCAAATTTTGGCCTCACATTGGTGACAAATATTTCTGAACATTTCCTTGTCCATAAGCCTGAAGGCTACCCTTACATTTAATAAGTAAGCATATGCTGCCCTTACAGTGCCACGTACATGCATATCTGGAGACAAATCGACCAGAATGTTTACCCCTAGATCTCTCCCATTCTCTGTCTCTTGACGTTGTACTCCTGCCACCGAGTAGTCAAGCTTGGGCCATCTTGCACTTATATCCATTCTCATTACCTTATATTTAGAAGTATTGAATTTCATTAGTCACTTTCTGACCACTCATACAGACAATTTAGGTCTTCCTTAAGTTTTCTACCATTGTTCTCGTTTCTTACTTTCTTCACAATCTTTGCATCATCTGCAAACATATTCATGAATGAATTAACAGACTCTGGTAGGTCATTTACATATACAAGGAACAAAAGTGGCCCAAAAACTGAACCATGTGAAACTCCACCACTAACTCTTCTCCATTCAGATGCCGAGTGTCTCACTCTAACCCTCTGTTCCCTTCCTTCTAAGTATGTTTTTATCCATTTCAAGACATTTCCACTTATTCTAGTCATTGCTTGTATCATCTTAATAAGTCTCCAGTGTGGGAGTGTCAAATGCGCTCTGGAAGTCAAGGAATATGCAATCTGCCCAGCCGTCTCTTTCCTGTAAGAGTCAGCTTACCTCATCATAAAAGTCTAATAAGTTTGTTACTGTTGATATACCTTCTTTGAAGCCATGTTGTCTCACTGACAACAAGTTGAAGGATTCCGAGTGAAGAGAGATATGTTTCCTTAGTAGTTTCACCATAACTTTGAAAACTATGCTGGTCAAGGAAACAGGTCTATAGTTTAGAGTAGTATCCCTCCTTCCATTTTTGAAGATAGGTACCACGTTCACTTGTTTCCAGCATCTTTGAATCTCCCTGACTCCAGCAAGTTTTTAAATATGATTTTTAGTTCCGCTGATATTGAATTTGCGCATTTTTTAAGTACATAAGAGTATATATCATCCGGACCTGTTGCATTTATCACACTATTGCACCCATGGAATGTGTTGCGTTAAAATGTTTCTATGATACCTGCTTGGAATGGCCCCACCTATGCATATGTCTGGCCTTCCCTGATGATCATACATTTGTGAAAGCAATTAAGAAAGCATATAAAATACGACAATACAACTGGCTTGTTTTTATTTCCCTGACTGTTCCCTTCCTTATCATACTCTTTTCTCAAAATAAGTGCAACCTCCCATTAAACACATTTATTGTTATAATGCTCATATGTACTACCTCTACACATTTCATCTCCCTTCTTCATCCTACCCTACCAATTGGTAAGATGTTTTGTAATGAAAATAACAATATTCATAACGATAACATCCTCTTTCTACCAGTACCACAAAAAAGCACTTACATATGTTCAATTTTATTCAGAAATGTTGTTTGCATTCTAGATAGAATGTATTTTTGTTACAAAAGGATGTGCAATACAAAAAAAAATCAAAATCATAATTTTACCTATATACTGCAGCGGAGATGATGCTGAAACGATGAAGACAGTGATTTTAGATAATATTTGTTTAGCTAGATGAGGCTGCTTCCTAAGGATGAGTGGCAAGACAACAGATGCAAGAGTAACTGCTTTTTGACCTACGTAGGTGCCTCCTTTGGGTCCATTTCCTGACTCCAAAAGACTAAAACCTAGGTTAACAAGACCTTCGCTCACCTGTTAAGAAAAAAAATAATAATTACATAAATAATATATATATATATATATCTCACACATTTATTGTTATAATATATAATATATATTGTTATAATATATAATATATATAGTTAGTTCCTTTTTTCAGCGTTTTTTTTAACCGCGAAATTGCAATAACGCCCCGAAAAAAATAATAGTAAAAAAATACAAATTTTGCGAATAACATCCATGGGAAAAATAAATAAATAAATAAAGAAAAAAAAAGAAAAAAAAAAATTATTCATGTTTTCACATATGTAATGTGCTTATTTGATATATATATATATATATATATATATATATATATATATATATATATATATATATATATATATATATATATATATATATATATATATATATATATATATATATATATATATATTATATATAATAACAATAATAATAATAATTTTAGTAAAAAAATCGACCGTCTCGGAGGCACTTTTCCCGTATCCTCATCCTCTTCTACCGCTTAATGCGATCGGATATTATGAAGAAAATAAAAAAAAAGCATTAAGAACAAACAGCAAACATATTTTCAATATAATATCGTCAGGGAAATAGCATGCGAGGGTGCATCAGCTGATACGGAAGTAGCAAAACGTTTGCTAATAGAGGTTCATTCTCCTGCATCCTCCTCCTCTTCTACCGCTTAATCCGATCAAATATTATGAAGAAAATTGAAAAAAGCATTAAGAACAAACAGCAAACAAATTTTCGATATATCATCAGGGAAATAGCATGCGTGGGTGCATCAGCTGATATGGAAGTGTGACAAAACGTTTGCCGAGAGAGATTTGTTCTCCCGCATCCTCCTCCTCTTCTACCGCTTATTGCGATCGGATATTATGAAGATAATGGAAAAAAAGGGGTTAAGAACAAACAGCAAACATACTTTCGATATAATATCGTCAGGGAAATAGCGTGCTAGGGTGCATCAGCTGATACGGAAGTGTGACAAATCGTTTGCATTCTCGTCCTCACCACCACCATCAGTATAAATAGATGAATGAAAGAAATGATAAATATAAAAAATATACATGTAAGCTGGTAAGTTATTTCAAATATCTTAAAGATGAAGTACATTTTTTTTAAATTACAATACTACCATCTTGTAATTTTTATATATCTTAAAATTTACCATCCATTTGAAAATAAAAACATCTGCTTTATCTGGCAACACTGGCCACCATGCACGTCCCAGTGTAAGCCTGTTGCCAACGGCATAATAGAGTGCATTAATTTGTTTACTGTACAGTAATCTGTATATCTTTTATACTGTACAATATTTGCATGTTCATATAAATAACTACAGGTCTTTCTGCTTTGTTTTGTACTTACAAAATATGTTTTACTTATCTTATATCGTTGGTATAGTCTGTCTAAGGATGGTTGTGGAACAAGCTATGCCCTTTATCATTGTTTCCTATGGAAAATGACAAATTTTTTCAAGCAATTTTCCATTTACCCGTCACTTCTGAGAACCTATCTCCGCGTTATTCTGAGAACTAGGTGTGTATATATATATATATATATATATATATATATATATATATATATATATATATATATATATATATATATATATATATATATATATATATATATATATATATACAGGGGGTCCTTGCTTAACGCCAGGGTTCCGTTCCTAACAACTGACTTAAAGCGGATTTTGACATAAGTCGGAATTAACCTAAATTCGAACCTAGGTCCCCCAACCTATGTTAAAAATAAATCACCTAAAACATGGAAAAAATAATCTAAGTTCTTAATCTATCAAAGGAAAATACTAAAACTAATCTTAATAGTATTGCAATCCTTTAAAATTAACATTGTAAAATACAGGCAATGTATAATAAAACTACACTAATATACATAAAAATATCTGTACTGTATTACACTACAATAATACTGTATAGTGCAAAACTGTAGGTACTGAATTGTTTTACTCAAGTGGTTTGCTTGCATAGGGAGGGAGAGACTGGCTTATTACGAGGAAGCTGCTGAGGAGACAGGGGCAGGTGAGTCTGGAGAAGCAAAAGAACATACAGTACAGTACATAATCTATAGAAAAATATACTGTACTATAAGTTCTCATTGTAAGATAATAAAACTACATTTATAAACAAAGATATTACACTACAACAAAATAAGTTTCCATTCCAAGATAATAAATCACTTATAAACAAAAATATTACACTACAACAAAATAAGTTTCCATTACAAGATAATTAAACACTTATAAACAAAAATATTACACTACAACTAAATAAGTTATCATTGTAAGATAGGAGAACACACTTATAAACATAAAAATATTACACCACATCATAATGAGTTCTCATTGTAAGATAATAAAACACACTTAAAATATAAAAATATTGCATAGGGAGGGAGAGACTTGGTCACGGATGCGATCTTTGTCTCTGATGATCATGGCCATGGTCATACGGGCTAATCAGAGATTGTGGCCAATATTGGTATAACATTCTCCCTTTTCAGCACAGTTTGCCATTTCAGTTTTAATTTCCATAGTGATGGCTTTTCTTTTCTTAGTGGCACTTCCATCACAAACATTCTTGGGAGGCATAATAAATTCAGTAACGGGTGAACACCACAAGATAGCAGAAGAAAGCACTAGACACAATATGGCAGGCAGGAATGAACTGAGAGTTGTTCTTCTCCCTCTCCTAATGCCGCATGACATCGTATTCTTACACTATGCTCAACAAACTATTTCAAATAAAATCGTAGTTATAGCTATGTGTTTGGTATTTTCCTTTTTAACTTCAATATAAATTTTCAATATAACCAACTGTATACAAAAAAATTAAATAAATAAAGCCATTAACTTGATAAATACGAATACAAACCAGCTGTGTTTGCTAGCTTTGTATTTGAGCGTATTTCAAATAAAATCGTATTTACAGCTATGTGTTAGGTATTTTTCTTTTTAAATTCAATATAATTTTTCAATATAACCAACTGCATATAAAAAAAAAAATAATTTCAAGCCATTAACTTGATAAATACGAATACAGTACAGCTGTGTTTGCTAGCTTTGTATTCATGTGTATTTCGAATAAAATCGTATTTACAGCTATGTGTTTGGTATTATTTTTTAAATTCAATATATTCCTTCAATATAACAAAATACATAAGGAAATAAATATATTAAGCCACTAACTTGATAAATATGATTACAGCAGTGCTGCTAGCTGTGTATTCTTCTGCCGCTCTCACAAACTATTTTGGCGCGCGATGTCTTGAATATATTTCAAGACAGTTTATTTCTACGTACATTATGTAAGTGTTGTTTTGCATGAGTTTCGTTTATTGTAACGTAAGTGCATGTATGTATACTTTTAGACTTAGTATGTATACCTACTCATTTATATTAAGTATACACATATATTCGTATATATAATGTATAGTTAATTCTTTGCACTATTCGTAGCAGAGAGAGGGAAATCAGATACAACAAAGTTTAACCACAAATATGTCACCTCCTCGGATTTTCCCTCGCCTGTATAGACAAAGAACCTTTATGTGTAAGTGTTTTCTCTCCCCTTTTCCCGCCTATATAGAGGAAACCTTAGCCCTATTACCAGGGACTCCTACAAATAAGGGGTGTTTGGTGAGATTCAAAAAATGGGTAGTTGATCTCGTGAGATGCTACGAGACACTCATATTTGTGACGTGATTTTATTGCGTAAAAGCAGTCGTAATTAATATTTATGAAATACATTTGCTACCTTGATTATTGACGGGGTGCATATACGTTTAATAATGAGTAATTAGTTGTACTCATGAGATGCTACGAGATGCTCATATTTACCGTGATTACTGATGGTGCTTGTAAGTTTGATAAAGAGTAATTAGTTGATCTCGTGAGGCACTACGAGACACTCAAGAACGTGGTAGAGATACGTGGATCAGAAGATATTCGAGTTTGATTAGGAGTTCCATGATTGCTCATGACATCTGGGTTTTCCGGATAGATTTAACTTATTTCTAACAATATTTATAACTACATGTGAGGGACAGAATGAGCTCATTTAATTGAACACTCGTAGGTAGAATGTATGTTGGAAAATTTAGCATTCTGTATGAGGAAGTTTTAATTTAAGGTGAGGAGAGTTTATTTAATAATTCACATATCAGCAGTTCATAAACCCCCTTATGAAATATTTGCATATACGTCTACGCATGTAATATTAACTATATTCTATTGGTAGAGGATTTGATTTTGGGATCGTTTGTGAGCCTCTACCGAAGCCGTGTCAAGATTTCCGAATCTAGGGGGTTATAAGATCGAAGGGTGATAACACATAGGAAATCCTCCACGCACGGTTTGAATTATTTTTTTATCTTTGTCATCATAACGATGATATGACGTAAGTCGGACCAACGTTATATATATATATATATATATATACAGTGATCCTTCGCTGTATTGCGTTTCTTGGCTCGCGATTTCACTGTACCGCGAATTTTTTTGGCAAAAAAAAATAAAAAAAAATAGAAATGGGGGGTATATGCAAAAATATTAAAATATTAAAAAAATAAAAATTTTCAGTATTTTCATTTCACTGTACCGCGAATTTTTTGGCCAAAAAAAAAAAAAAAAATAGAAATGGGGGGTATATGCAAAAATATTAAAATATTAAAAAAATAGAATTTTTCAGTATTTTCATTTTTTTTATTGAAAAAAAAAAAAAAAAAAACATTTCATTATCTAATTGATAAAAAAAAATTATTTCCCAGCCTACGTATAATAATACAGTAAAAAATCGTAAAAAACATAAATTTAGATATACAGTATAACTCACAGTATTGCATCATGTGAAATAGTGTCCGATAGCATACAATGTATTGGGGTCACAGCTACGTGAGCTAGCATATATATTTATATTTCCTGTTGTTTCATGATTTTATTGATAAAAAAACGTATTTCTTAGCCAAGAATAATAAAACAGTAAAAAATAGTAAAAAACATAAATACTAACAGTATTGCACCATGTAAAATACGATACCGGTATCAGCGTTTCGGAAAACGAAAAGGGTCGAACCTACGTAAGAGTACATATTGAAATTTTCATTATTTTATTGATAAAACAAGTATTCCCTAGCCTAAGAGTAATAAAACAGTAAAAAATAGTAAAAAACATAAATTTAGATATATAACACAGTATTAAATAGTAAAAAACACAAATTTAGATATATAACTCATAGTATTGCATCATGTGAAATAGTGTCCGATAGCGTACAATGTATTGGGGTCGCACCTACGCGAGCTAGCATATATATTAAAATTTCCAGTAGTTTCATGATTTTATTGATAAAAAAATGTATTTCTTAGCCTAAGACTAATAAAACAGTAAAAAAATAGTAAAAAACATAAATACTAACAGTACTGCAACATGTAAAATACGATACCGCTATCAGCGTTTCGGACAAAGGCTTGCACCATCTTCCATTGTCTTGCCTCACTCGTTCAGTCTAACTCATGTGTGCGCCGTTCACGTTGTGCTTATTAATACGTTTTCTTTGTGATTTTTTTACTTGCATATTTTAACCTTTGCAATGCCTCCCAAGCATCCTTCATCTTCTAAGGCTTCTTGTAGCGAGCCTAAGCGGCAAAGGAAAATGTTGACCATAACAGATAAGGTGAAACTCTTAGATATGTTGAAAGAAGGAAAAAGGTTTACGGATGTCAGCCGCTATTTTGGCCTCAATGAATAACAGCCGTAAAGCTGTTATTGGCTGCGGAATAATTTCCTCTGGCGTCTACAAACTCATTACCACCTCATTCACGGTAAGTTTACCTATAACGTACATATAAATTTACGTTGCATGCTGTTATTTATAAAGTAAAGGGTGGTTTTTTAACAGTGCAGGGAGGGTTTATACAGTAAACGTAAAAATAATTGTAAAATACCTATGTACATGAGTATATCATATAAATTTACGCTTGCATGCTGTTATTTATGAAGTAAAGGGTGGTTTGTTAACAGTACAGGGAGGGTTTATACAGTTTATACGGTGTAAACGTCAAAATAAATTAAAATATCTATGTACATATAGGCTGATCCTACTCCGCGATTTTCCGGTCTCGCGCCGGGTCCCGGAACCGAACCTTCGTGATAATTGAAGGAACACTGTATATATATATATATATATATATATATATATATATATATATATATATATATATATATAATATATATATATATATATATATATATATATATATAATGTAGTAGGTTGGCTCATGGCACCAACCGCCCGTTGTGATACTACTGCTGAAGATTTTCTGAACTTAAATAAGACTGTCAAGGACAGTTCGATGTTAAGTCTTTCTTCAGTTACGGTTCTTTTCCTATGCCTACAGCTACACTGAATATTCTTGGATAGTCATTACACATCTTTTATTATCCCTTCACAGCTGACAAGTCATTACACTCTCCATCTCTGTTTCTCTTTACTTTATGTATTCTTTGTGCCCAGGCCCGATGAGGGCTGTTTTATTTTTATTTTTTTTCGCCCATCCTGGTGTCACAATTAAAAAAAATAATATATATATATATATATATATATATATATATATATATATATATATATATATATATATATATATATACACACATATATATACACACACAGTAATCCCTCGCTATATCGCGGTTCACCTATCGCGAATTCAGTGCATCGCAGATTTTTTGTGGGGGGAGAGATATTATGCTTGTGACACCAGGACGGGCCAAAAAATTATAAAATAAAACAGTCTTTATCAGGCTGTAAAAGAGAAACAGATGGAGAGTGTAATGACCTGTCAGATGTGAAGGGATTATAAAAGATGTGTAATGAATATCCACTTCTCTGCTGGGATTTAATATACCTCTGCATTACTTTCCTGATGTCTATTCCAAACTTCTCCTGAG
>JAXCGZ010019410.1:35000-58282 GCA_037179515.1 Halocaridina rubra | reverse complement strand
GAAGCCCAGACTCCTAAATGATCACTTTACCAATGTCCCCACACATCAGACGTTGTATTCACCGAGTCTTCTGCGTTAACAGACGTCATTACCACACTAGAGACGCTACTACCGTTTCCTTCTTATATCCACGAGCGGATCTGACCCCCCAAAAAAAATGCTATTGGAACCCAGTTTTGGGGAGGAGAGTTTTGAATCTCTCTTTAATCTTTTCCTCTTTACAGTTACTTAAAATCTATAAAGGTCTTATACTGTCCCTGCTTAGAATACTGCTCACACATCTGGGGTGCTTTTGCTTATACTTATCTCCTTGATAGGGTTGAATCTAAGGCAGTCAGATTTGTATCTAAAGTATTACACGGGGACATGTTCCCTCAGGGACTCCCTTATCTCCATAATATTACATTATTAAAGTTCATTTATAAGAATCACACGTACAACAACACTGAATTAATTGCATTAAGATTAGAATATTCTGATAAAACACAGTTAATGTGCTCTACTAATGCAACTGTTCGAATTTTTGTGCAAACATATTTATAATCACACACACACACACACACACACACACACACACACACACACACACACACACACACACACACACACACACACACACACACACACACACACACACACACACACACACACACACAGAGAGAGAGAGAGAGAGAGAGAGAGAGAGAGAGAGAGGAGAGAGAGAGAGAGAGAGAGAGAGAGAGAGAGAGAGAGAGAGAGAGAACACTATGTAATAATAATGATAATAATAATAATAATAATAATAATAATAATAATAATAATAATAATAATAATTATTATTATTATTATTATTATTATTATTAGTAGTAGTAGCAGTAGTAGTAGTAGTAGTAGTAGTAGTAGTCGTAGTAGTAGTAGTAGTAGTATGATAATAGTAATAATAATAATAATAAATAATAATAATAATAATAATAATAATAATAATAATAATGATAATAGAAAATATTAATATTGAAATAATCATGAGAATAATAACAATGATAATGGGGATTTTTTTTTCCTTTCAGATATATCAAGTTGCTTATGTCATTGTCAAGAGCGCCGTGTCCCCACGTCCTGGAAAACTGGATCCTGGAGAGGTCCTTGGACGGGCGCCGTCTTCCAGCCCTGGCAGTACTACGCCCTGTCAGACGCCGAGTGCCTCGCCTTCTATGGAGTGCCACCTACCCCAGGGCGGCCGAGCTACACCTCGGATACCCAGGTCATCTGTACCTCTTATTTCTCGAAGCTAAATCCACTGGAAGATGGCGAGGTAAGGAGTAATTAAAAAGAAAGTTTCATTTTCAAGTTTTTTCTTTATTTTGGTACTTAACGTCTCTTTATCCCTTAATTCTCTCTCTCTCTCTCTCTCTCTCTCTCTCTCTCTCTCTCTCTCTCTCTCTCTCTCTCTCTCTCTCTCTCTCTCTCTCTCTCTCTCTCTCTCTCTCTCTCTCTCTCTCTCTATCTATCTATCTATCTATCTATCTATCTATATATCTATCTATATGTATATATAAAAGTACAGCTGAAATGTTAATACTAAATTCTTGTCCATGTGTCGAAATCTTTCAGATTCACACCTCCTTAGTGAATGGTCGTCCGGGTTCAGCTGGACCTTCTGAAACACTCCTGAAGTTCACTGAAGCCCGTTATATCCGTCTGCGCCTCCAGAGGATTCGAACTCTTCACGGGGACCTGCAGGGGCGCTCTTCCGAATCTGATGCATCTGTTACACAGTGAGTGGAGATATATTTTTTTTAGGTGCCCAAAATATTATATTTAGATGGAGTAAAGATATCGACTCCCAGTGCATTAAATAACCCCGTGAAATGTTAGGCAATAACCTAACCTAACTCAACCTAATCCAACCTAACTTAACTTAACCTAACCTAACCTAAACTAACAATTTTCTGAGTTATTTAATGTTCTTGGAGTCGTTACCTTGTATACCTGATACCCATTTTGCTCAAAATATTATATTTTTATTAAAATAAAGTGAGTCACCTGGGGAGCAAACCAGCTCAGGCCGGGATCGGTCTTAAGCCATATTCAGTGGAGAGGGTCGAATCCTTTACTGAATCCTACAGGGGTGGACTTCAGAAGCCATTAAATCACGTAATTAATAAGTTGAGACAGAAATTGCAAAATAGTTTTGTATTAATGTTAATTCAGGCTCACACATACATTATGGTAGCTTGTGACGCGAGCTCGAGTCCCTTGATGTCCTAAAGAAGCAGCGTGGATAGTAAGATTCTAATTATCACGGTTTAATTGTTTAATATACACGCATGCATATGTATGACCTATGTATGTCTATTCTTTTTTCCAGACGTTATTTCTACTCCATTAAAGACATCAGCATAGGAGGCCGATGTGTTTGCAATGGCCATGCGGATGACTGCGAGACGGATGATCCGGCCAAGGTAAATTAATAAATAGATAAATGATATTGAGTCTCTTAAATGATTTTGCCTAATGATAAATTTTCAACGATTTAGCTCTGCGTGGGAAGTGTTATAATGAAGTGATAAATTAGCAACGAATTTATTACTACTACTGTACTACTATTGCTGCTACTATTACTACTACTACTACTAATGATAATAATAATAAAATATAAATGCTACTTAACTTACCCTCTGCAGCTAGCCCGTTGTTCGTGTGTCCACAACACCTGTGGGGACAGCTGCAACACATGCTGCCCTTTGTACAACCAGCAGCCGTGGCGCGCCGGAAACTTCAGCGACGGAGGCGTCTGTGAGAAATGCCAGTGCCACGGGCACGCCGACGCTTGCCGATACGACGAAGAGGTGGCTGTGAAGAGACTTTCCCTTAGCATAAGGTAAGAGAAACACTGATATTATTATTATTATTATTATTATTATTATTATTATTATTATTATTATTATTATTATTATTATTATTATTATTATTGCCTTATTCATTTTCCAGAGGGGAATACGATGGTGGAGGTGTGTGCATAGACTGTCAACATAACACTGAAGGAATTAATTGCGAAAAATGCAAAGATGGCTTCTACAGACCTCAAGTAAGGTTTATGTGAATGTTAATAATCAGCATTACATATATATATATATATATATATATATATATATATATATATATATATATATATATATATATATATATATATATATATATATATATATATTAATAACACTGAACTGTTAACATACAGTCTAAAATGGAAGGAAAAGCCCATTAAATAAAACAACGAAAATATATATATATATAAAGTACTTATTAACTTCGTGACCTAAGCTGGTGACCAGCTTAGGTCACGAAATTAATAAGTACTTTATATATATAGATTTTCGTTGTTTTATTTAATGGGCTTTTCCTTCCATATATATATATATATATATATATATATATATATATATATATATATATATATATATATATATATATATATATAAACTCTTATTTAACTTATAATTACAACTCTATGTATTTCTTATACAATATCTATTATGTCTTGTTTATTTGAGACTGTTTTATTAATATAACTTAAATTTATCTTTAGTTTTATGTAAGTTTAATGTTATGCCATCAATGTTTTATTTACTGAAACTTTAATTAATTCTAATGAATTATTTTTTTTTATATTCTCGTTAATTTAACTTTACTATTTAAGTAATTTCTAAGTTTTTTGTAGTACCTTTTTTGTGTTTTATTTATTTAAACTTTAATCAATCTAAGTCAACTCATATTATGCGGACTTTTATGTCATTCATATCATTCTTTAATTTATTTTTAGGGTGTCCCTCCTACTTCTCCCAGTCCTTGCTCACTCTGTGACTGCAGAGGCCCTGGGACTCAAGGGCGTTGTGTTCCTGACGATACGCAGTTTAATCTAGGGCTCTTCCCTGGGGCCTGCATATGTAAAGACGGTTTTGCGGTATGAATAAGAATGCCTTATCTGTTTTATTCTCTCTCTCTCTCCTCTCTCTCTCTCTCTCTCTCTCTCTCTCTCTCTCTCTCTCTCTCCTCTCTCTCTCTCTCTCTCTCTCTCTCTCTCTCATTTCTATGGTTTTCACATAGTTCAATGTTAGGTAAATTTTCATATCTAATGTTTACCATTAATATTGTTCGCTTTCTGTGAGTTTATTCATAGAAAACGATAAATAATATGGCTGACTTATATATATCTGCCTTTCATGTAATATATTCTTATCTAATCCAAATACGTTTACAGTAACGAAGATTTACTGAAATATTTCGTATTAATTTGATAGAATGACAGAATTTATTGATATACAAGGCTATATTAAAGTTTATTTTTGTATGCATCTTAATAATAAAAAAACATGTTTTTAAATTTATGTGAGTTATATCGGCTATTTTGACATAAATTTTTAACGTGATGAAATAAAGCTTAGACCGTATGAGACGCCAGATTTCTACTATGCTTTTAGTGTTCAAACATGATGTTAGGCAATAAATTACATAATATGCATGTAGTAAGTTTTGTGTCTGTTAATTTTAGCCTTTACCTCTACTTGAATTAAAGTTTGTATTGATCACACTTCAATATAGTTACTCTCTTCTCTACAACTAGGGTCCACGCTGTGATAAATGTGCCAAAGGCTTCAGGAGGTACCCCGTGTGCGAGCCATGCCCTTGTAATCGTGCTGGTTCAACCAATGACGAATGCGAGGGTGAATGCCTATGCAAGGTAATAATTTCAGTAATTTTAATAATGATATATGTTTGAAATACTGTCGTATACTGTCCGTCCTCACAGAAGAAGATCGTTGCCCGTTTACAGTGTGGATGACCCAAACAGGGTGGTAAGGGAATTGTGGCAGACCTTTATCCCCCAAGGAGCTAAATGGAGTGACCGAAATAAAGTAGCTTGTGGTGAATGTGTGTGGTTTGACTCGACCACTCACCTTACAAAGGGGCTTTCGGCCTTTGCAAACGTATATGCTGTATAGTTGAGTTCTGAAATGTGAAGCGATTAATTAAAAGAGCGAGACAAGTAGTATGGCTTCCTTACACCCTGCATATCCTCACCTGCTCAGTTAGCAGTTTTGATGCCAAGGAAAGATTAGGAAAGAAGGAAGTTGCTATCCCTCTCTTTCCATATCCTTCCATCGCGTACAAGCTACAGGAATTGTAGATCTTTACATATAATTTTTAACCATTTTTGACCTTAGAATTAATTCCTTGAGAATTTCTGAAATTTTTGTCATTTAAAATATTCAATTAACACAAACAAATCTTCTGTACAGCTAGGTCTGTTCTTATCCATTGATATATCTCTTAATCCTTTTATTAAAGTTTTGAATATTATTTTAGGCTAATGTCGTTGGACCTCGTTGTGATACCTGCGCTCCGGGACATTTTCATCTTGACCTCCGTAACCCAACAGGCTGCACGCCATGTTTTTGTAATGGTATTACTGATTCTTGTGATGCTGCTAGATTGGCTGTCTATACTGTAAGTATTAGTTGATTATAATGTAAGTATCAGTGAATTATACTGTAAGTAATAGTAAATTATACGGTAAATATCAATAGATTATACTATAATTATCAGTATATTTTGCTGTAAATAAAAGTAGATTATACTTTAAGTATTAGTATGTTATATTGTAATCATCAATAGTTTCTACTGTAAATATTAGTAGACTGTACTGTCAGTATCAGTAGTTTATGCTGTAGATAGCAGTAGATGATGTTAGGTCTATTGCTCTTCGTATTAATTTAGTACCAACACATTATTTGGGGGCTGTAGCTAAGTAGTAGATCTTGCGAGTCAGGGAGTAACAAACTTGACTATAAGGAGTTGATCCTGCCACTGGGTGTTAGGGCACCCAGCCATAATTACCCAGTTCCAACATATCTCTTTCAGTAGAGTATATCTTTTCATGCATTTACTACTACACCATTATGAGTTGAGGATATGAATTTTATCATATCTTATTATTTTTCCTACTCTCTATGAAGTATTTATTAAATTATCTGCCTTTGGATATGAATAACTGGAATGCAGCAGTGCAGTGGCTAGAGCACTCAAATTGGGAGGTGACAAACCCAAGATTGAGCCCACCGCAGGGTGTTATGAAGGGCATACAGCCATAATTCCCCCTTTCTAACCTGTCTGTGTCCACCTCCATAATGGGGATTAATACTGATATATAAAATGGATAGCATTGACTGCATACCTAATTAGATATCCTTTTTACAGGTGTCACAGCGTGGGAAATGGCACGTTACGGATCTTCTTCGTAGACGAATTGTCGCGGCCTCAGAGGAAGGAACGAGTGTTACAATCTCACACGACGACATGTCAACCTTTTCTTCTTATTATTGGTTGGCTCCAGATGATTATCTGGGAAAAAGGTATGTCTCATTAGTGTTTAGTATTTATAATATTTTCTGTGAAGATTCTTGTCCACTTTACACTGTTATTTACCCAAGTATGTTGGTGGTGGTGAATTGTGGCAACCTTTTATTCCTAAGAACTCAGAGGAGTATTCAAGGCATGTTTGGCTTCTGGTGAATGTGTGTGCTTTGACTTGCACACACCCCTTCCAAGAAGCCATTGTATATGTACAAGTATGTATATAATTTCCTTTAGATTATGCCTTTTTTTTTTATTTGACAAACCTGTGTTCATTCAGGACGTTAGGAAGAGTGTCCCCAACTCAAACTTATCAGTGTTCACCCCATTCGAATGAAGTCGAATAGTGACAATTTAAACGGCAAAAAACAGCAGCAGCATTACATTCTCCCACAGGAAATCTAGTTACTTATTCTACACTTGCACTCATCGTCACACTTATATGATATAGTAACTACGAAAAGAAGACAAGAAATAACTGGGTACCTTATCCCCTACGAGTATGTTTATCTACTCGTCTACAGATATGACATCTTCAAAGTTCTCAAGATGAGTAAATATACATACAAGAAAGCACAAGGGTACTTCTTTGTTACTTGTTTTTCCTTTATAATGAAAACAGAGAGGGGGGGAAGAATGCCATCTCCTTGTCCCCGTGCTTGTTGTAAAAGTCATGTAAATGAATTGGAGTGAGGGGACTGAGAATCCCCTACTTTGTATTTTCCTCCCACAGATTCAAGTTTTTAGCTTTGACCCAGCCACTACCCTAATAAAGGGGATATATGGCTTTTGTATTCATATATAGCTGATACAGTGTACAGATATATTGAAAATAAGGAAAAGTCATTATACAACTGTCTGACATATCTCAGCGAGAGAAATGTAAGTTGTACACATACTAATAAAATGGCCACTTTCCTCCTTGTAAGGGGGTGGCCAAGTCTGAGCACACATTCACCAGAAGCTAATAAAATAAATTGTTTTACCCTATTATTGCATGTTCATTCACAGAAAATCTTATTGCGAATCGAGTGCTTCAGAGCAGCTTGAGTTATGAGGTTTTGAAATGATAATTGCTATGCATGCTTTTGACAGGCCAAGGATATTTTGCTATATGACAGGCCTTGGATATTTGGCTACGTGGCAGGCCCTTGATATTTTGATACCTGACATGCCCTTGATATATTAATATTTGACAGATCATGGATATTGGGTTTTTTGACAGGCCATAGATATTTGGCTAATTGATAAGCCATGGATAATTGGCTATTTAACAGGCCGTGGTTATTTTGATATCTGACTGTCCATGGATATTTGGCTTTGTTACAGGCCATGGATATTTGACTCTTTAACAGGTCATGGGTATTCTGATATTTGGCAAACCATGGATATATAGCTATTTGACAGGCCATGGATATATGGCGAATTGACAAGCTATCAGTATTTATATATATGCCAGGCCATGTAAATTTGCATATTTGACAGGCATGGCTACTTGATAGCCCTCCTTTAATATTTGACGGGGCTTGGACATATTACAAAGATGCTTTATAATTGCATTAGGCATAGCTTTAGATGGAGATAGTAATTGCTTGCTATGATATTGCAGAATATATTTATCTTTATATTCTTTATGTAAGTGTTGGGATCTGTGGTAGCTCAGTTTTGGAGCGCACAAATCTAGAAGCAACTAACACGAATTGGAGCTCACTGCAAGGTGTTAGGAAGGACAGCCATCCTTTATCCCCCAGCTCCAGCTTGTCTGTGTCCACCGTTTTTCAAATGGGGACCAATTAAGACACATTAACTGTGATAAATATATCTTTAGGTATTTGTTATGTGATTCAAAACTGTTCTGGAAGTAATACCAGTATTTATGTGTCTTCAGGATTACTTCATACGGACAAACTCTTTCAATCAGAGTATCATGGGTAACACTCAGAGGCGACACGTCAGGAAGACCCACGCGTTGCCCCGATGTCATTATTGAGGTGAGAAAATCCCTGTATGAAAATGAAGCTCATCTTTATGGTATTTGTTTTTTATATTTCTTTTAGTTATCTGTAATTGTTCTGTCATAACTGTAATTGTTTTGTCCTACTGAACTTAAAAGAAGTTTTTTACAATTAAAAAACCTTTTCTAGAAAATATTTGCAACAACTTGTTCAGGACGTATGGAAAATTTGCATTTTCATATCAGAGTTCTAGTTCTGTTCTGTATTTTGAAGGTAATTGATTTTGTGTGGTTATTCAATATGAAGCCCATGTTTGCTACAAGTAAATATTACTTAAATACTATGTATTGTGGTCATTCCAGGGTGCAGGCTACCGAATTGCTTATGGTGACAAGACTCACAGGGGCAGAAAGTCTGCATTGTTAGAGATCCCATTTTATGAACATGAGTGGTTCCATTTCCCTACTGTAAGTATTTTTTCATTTTTACATAAATTAAAGATTTTGGATGGTGTAGTAGTGCAACGGTTTGATGTGCTCGACTTGGGAGATGACAGACCCGTGATTGAGCATAGCACGGGGCGTTAGGAAGGACATCCAGCCTTAACTTCCCAGCTCCAGTCTGTCTATATCCGCCTCCAATCGAATGGGGATCAACTTTGACACAAAAAGCAAACAGCGTATACATTAAAGATACTAGATTGTGAATGCATTTAAGAAGGGCATCCAGCCTCAAGTCCCCAGCTCCAATTTGTCTGTAACCCCCAATTTGAATGCGGATTAGTATTTGACACCCCTATGTAAGGGTGATTTTTGTTTTGTTTATAGAAATGAGGAATAATCTATCATATGTCTTACTCAGGATCTGCCGGATATCACAGAGTCGACCAAACCAAAGGAGTATCGAGGAAGATCTGTTACTCGTCGAGAGATGATGGAGATTTTGAGCTCTCTTGAAACAGTCATGATTAGAGCAAGATATCACTCTGTTCAAATCGAAGGAATGTAAGCAATAATAGTTCATACCTCAAGCCTTTATTCAATACACAATAACCTCATTTTATTGTAAATTACTAGAAAATTATTACGAAAGAGACTAAGTACTTTACTAAATAAAATTTTTTTTTAGCAAAAGTTTATCAGTTTTTGTTTAGGTGGCCAAGCCTAAGTACTTTGTTTAGACTGTTAAAGTTGCAAATTATATAAATATTCATTGTTATTTGCTGTATTTATGAGGTACAGTACTGAATTTGAGGAACTATGTGTGTTTAAGATTTGACTGGTAAAGTGACAGATTTTATATTAATTTATTTACAGCCTTAATAACGTGCTTTTGGAGTATGGAGCCGAGGGCACAGCAACGTTGGTTACAGGAGCAGTTGAAAGGTGTAACTGCCCACCAGGTAAGCTTTCAAAAGAAATTTCACCATGGAACTTATGCCAGCCTATTTTCATCAACAACTGAATCAGTGTTTATTTTGAATGTGAGTGGCTGTACTTATCCTTATGATTAAGATATTTGAATAGTAATCTCTTCAGGGCGAAATAATTCTGCACCTACATTCTGTGGCTATACTACCTGGGTGTCATAAGGAGACCACGTTAATGCAGTCCCTAGAGCACTCGATTCATGAAGACAAACCCGTGTTTGAGCCCATCTTGGGGCATTAGGAAGGCATCCAGCCCTAATTCCTCAGCTCCAACCTAGCTTTGTATACTCCCATTCAAATGGGGCTAATATTATGACATATAATAGCAAAAAGTAGAGGTACAAATTTTTGGCAGTCCCTTCCCCTCAAATGTTTTTTCCTTCCACAAAATAGCTGTTTTCCTATATGTGTGCAGTTGGGCCAACATACTATCTTTACTTAAAAAAACGACATTAAATTGATAATGGAATTTTTTTTACATAGGAACATATCACTTCTTAGAAGTATATGTCAAGGGTACAGAAATTTTAATTAAGTTGAGTTCTCATTTTTTTTTTTACTTAATATGCGTTTTTATATTGATAACCATAAAGATTCTTTGCAAAATATATATTTTTTTTTATATAGAAGATGACCATAGAACGTGTAAGTCAAGCATATTAAATTTGTGTATTTAGTGGATCATCAACAACTGTTTCATTTACCACCTATGTTTTTATTGATTTATTTCCATATCTGAACTTAGAATTTCTAAATAATTGCATTGTGATTGATTTTATTCATAGGATATGCTGGTCTTTCTTGTGAGCTCTGTGAACCAGGGTATCGTCGAGTGAATAATACTGTATATGGTGGCGTTTGCGAACGATGTGATTGCAATGGTCATGTTGAAACTTGCGACCCATTCACTGGCGTTTGTGGGGTGAGTTGAGTCATTTGCAGCAGTTAAGAGTGGAAATAGTATGTAATTTACCTCAAAAATTTCCCTTAAGTTTTAGCTAATAGAATTTATTAAGAGATTGATAGCTATGTTAATGTCTCATAAGTCACAATTTTATAGCATTGTCAGTCTTCCTTTTAGATATGTATCACATATATCTCCAAAGTTTCCCTTAAGTTTTGGCAAATAGAATTTTATCAAGGGAATGAAAAATATATTGTCTTATAAATTGCCATTTTTAGTTCTGATATGTTTTCTTAGAGCCTCCTTATAATTTTGACTCACTAAATGCTCCTCTAGTTGACCTTATATTCATATGCATAGCACTTTAGCAGGGGCAGTAATAATACCTCCTCTTTGTTTTCCTGTGTGTCATTAAAATTTACTAAACCGGGACAAGACGAGGGGACTGGCAATCCTCTCCTTTTTATTTTCCTCGCGCAAAAAGTCAAATTTCCTGCTTTTTACTCAGCTACTCCTCTCATAAAGGGAATCATGGCTATAGTATATAGATAATGTATGGATACAGTTATGTAATATCTATAAGTATTATTTATTTATAATTTTGAAATTTTAGAAATGTTTGCACAACACTGTCGGTGAAAAATGTGAGCGCTGTGCTGCTGGATTCTTTGGTAATCCTTCCCTTGGCACACCAGATGCTTGTCAGCCCTGTGAGTGCCCATTACCTCTAGGTGAAAATCACTTTACCCCTCGATGTGTAGAAGACTTGGATCTTGGTGGGTATAAGTGCCAATGCCCAACTGGATACGAAGGAAAGAAATGTGAAAGGTAAGTAGCAAAGATTGAAAATGAGATATTGAGCTGTTTATTGATATATATTGCGCTGTTTTATATATCAAAATTAGTCTTTTGGGTCTGGAGGATGGACAAAAATGTAAATGAGATTGTAATTATTTATTGCTATATGTTGCACTGTCTTTATGTGTGACAATCAGTGCCCATTTGAATGGAGGTGAACACATGCATGTTGGAACTGGAGGGATTAAGGTTGGATGCCTTTCCTAATGCTCAGCGGTAGTATTGAACCTGCATTAGTCACTTCCCGACACGCACACTTTGGCACTTCCTAACTCGTAATTTAAAGTTTGGCAGCATATATTTGTTGGTGTAGCATTATGCTGAATTAACATTTTCCCCCAAAACACTACCTATTTTCCTTTTTACCATAGAAATTACATTAATATTTATTAATGTTTTATATAAGTATTGGTGCCTTCTCCCGTCTTGTTAAGATTTGGACCACACTATTGACTGCAGTGGTGTATGGTATGATGTTGAAAAAAATTACAAAATTATCACTGTCAGAAGGGCAAATGGGGCTGAGGTAACTCAGTGGTAGAGTACGTGAGTTTGGAAGTGACGTACATGGGTGTGATCCCACCAACTGGCACCAGGAAATGCATCCAGCCAAAGCACCACATCTCCAACATTTCTGTGTCTACTTCTATTTGAATGGGGGCTAAGTGTGACACAGTTAGCTATCTCATATCATTTTATGTAAGCCCTGCTACATCCTTATTATTCCATCCACTGGCTACACTGCTGGCCTTAACAAAATATGGTATCATGTTAAAAGGCACTTCCGCATTTTTACTTTCAGATGTGCAAATGGTTATTTCGGCAACCCTCTCGTCCCTGGCAGTTTTTGCCAGCCTTGCGAATGTAATGGCAACGTTGATTTTAGAGAGAGTAACGCATGCGACAGACTCACAGGCCAGTGTCTTAAATGTAAGGGCAACACTGCAGGATGGTACTGTGAAAAATGCAGAGAAAATTACTACGGGAATCCAAAGCGGTAAGTTTTTCAGAATCTTTAAGAGTAGTATGGTGTATTTACCTATTTATATTTTTCTAATTATTCCCATGGGAAGGCGTTCTATGTTTGTAACTCCCCATCTCTTGATTGGTTTCATTTTTTACTCACTAACACTCATCATATCTCTCCTTAAAACTATGAATGCATTTAGCATTAACTGTTTCCTCACTTAGCTAATTCCTATTATCAGCTGTTATCACTCTTAAAAGCACTTCCTTACATTCTGCTTTAATTCTCTCTGTGGTCTGACATATCACTTCATTTCTTCTAAGATCCTTATATACTGTATATGCTGGTAATGATTCTACCATCCCTATGGCTTCGTTCAACTGCATCATGTTATAGTGTATCTAGCCATCGTAAAGTTCCATATAACGAAGGAAGCAGCCACTGTGCCAAGACCAGTTTTACGCTGTAGGATTATGACATTAATATACATAATTTTTAAAAACTCAGAAATGATTTCCGAGCTTCAAAATAATCTCTTACATTTTCATTAATCCTACAGATGAAACATCAGCGTTCAGAATTTGTTATTCAATTAGGTTGGGTTTAGTTAATCTAACCCTACCTAACCTAACCTTACCTGAAAATTGGAATAATTTAATTCTCAAGTTGTATAGTTATTTATACACCTCCTTTATTTACTGTTCAGTATATTTTTTTCAGTGGTCAGTGTAATGCATGCAACTGTCATCCCAGAGGCTCTATCAATGGACAGTGTAATGCAGAAACAGGACAGTGTCCTTGCAAGAATCTCTTCACTGGACGTCAGTGTGACAGATGTATAGTAAGTGCATACATACTACTACTACTAAATGTTTTCTGCCACTATGACAGTATTTGGTACCACCTACATCTGTTACTGCTTCCTCACAGCTTGGGGAGTACACCCTGAGAGAATATCCGGAGGGGGAGACCCAGAAAAAGTTGATGGGGAGGAATGCTCTAAACTATCCTTTGGTATTTCCTACAACTCTGCTTAATTTCGGGGAGTGAAACCTGAGAGAAAATCTGGAGGGAGAGACCCAAGGGCATTTGATGAGGAGGAATGCTTCAAACCATCCTTTGGTATCCCCTGCAACAATGCTCTATTTCTAAACGTACTGACTTTATTTTTCCATTAGAGCTAATCAACAATGTAGAGAGTGGTGAAACTTAAAATTGGCTAGGCACTTCTTCAATTATATTTAGCTTAGGCAAGCAGCATAGCTGCTTTAACCGTCTGTCAAGACGAGAAGAGCCATACAGCTATTTTTATATGAATTTCTCTTATTTATCACATGATGTCATCTCTCACTGAAGCCAGAAGAATGCCCAGAGTTGTAATAAACTTGCTAGATAACAGTATGTCAATATACTCTCCCTCTCCTCATTATCTTCTGGCAATTGTTTTACATTAAGAAATTATATATTCAAGGAGGGAAACATTGCATACCATTTGCAATACTGTTCCTTGTTGTTTCCTCTCACAACATATAGCGAATATAAGCTTGCATTATTTTAAGTGTCACAATTAGTGCTTATTCGAATGGTGGTGGATAGAGGTGTAGGATCTATAAAAAGGATCTGGGCTGAATGCCTTGCTGTGGAATTGAACCCATGTTAGTCGCTTCCCGCACTCTACCACTGTATTACTATGGCCACTTGTGGGAATATGAGTGAGGAAGTCTGTCTCTCATACATTAACAAATGGAGCTAGTACTTGTATAATTTATGATTTACCTGATTAACTCCGCAGATTAAACTAAGACGTTCTTCGCTAGTATATTTGTAAGCGCAATTTTGAAACTGTTTTATGACTGTCATTTCTCTAGAGATACTTTGTATATTTTCTCAGTGTCGTCTTGGTTATCGTTGTGTATCACTATTAATATCCCTTCGAATGGGGTTGGACAAAGACATGTTAGAGATGGAGAATTTAGGCTGGATGCCCTTCCTAACACCCTGTGATGGGCTCAAGTATAGGTTTGTCACCTTTTAGTCAAGTACTCTAACCACTGCACTATTATTGTCCCCATGTTAATGTTCAACTTCAAAAGTATGAAAAAGTTAATGGTTTTCAGTACCAGCATGATGGTCATATTCTATAATATAATAAAACACGTGCTTTGATGTCTCTCTGTTTTTCCTATACTTAATCAGATCTTGATTTTTATTTTGCTATTCTAAAATGACACGGAGTGAATCAGTATGAATAAAGTACTTCATTATGAAATATTTCATATTGAGTAGTATTTTGCAATTCTCATTTTTTACTTCAGAGAGGCCATGGCGGGGTTGCCGAAGGTTGTCCTAAATGTCGGTGCGATGCCGAAGGATCATCCAGTCAGATCTGCGATCCTTTCACGGGCGAATGTCCGTGTAAACCAGGTTTGTAACATGTATAATGTTGTCTTTGAGATTCATCATCAAATCTTTCAGCCTTTTCCGGCAGAGGCCGCCACAGCATATCAGTTGTCTCTAAATAACCCTATCTCTTGTGGCCTCTTCTGTCACAACACACACCCTCATGTCTTCCCTCCCCACATCCATAAACCTCCTCTTTGCCTTTCTTCTGTTTTTCCTACCTTCAACTTCCGTTCCCATCACACACTAGCTCACAAAGTCACCATGTCGTCTCAAGATATGTCTTTACTGCTGCAGTCTTTGTGATTCCTGCCTGACCACGTAATTAGAAAAAGACAATAATAACATAAGTATATTGAGTAATATCATGTTAAGTTAGGTTTGTTCACCTTCAATTAAATAACAAATAAAAAAGTAGGAATCAAACTCCAGTAGAACTCTCTATGCTTTGTAAAATATGTTTAGGATTCCATATATCAGTGCCAAATATATAAATTCTGTGTAAAGAATACTATGTATGATAACTGCAAAATAAAAATCTGTCAGTTTTTATCTGAGGAGAAATGGCAAGAACACCTTTTTTTTTCCTTACTTGTCGGAAAAGTCTACTAAATGGGGCAAAGTGAAGGGAATGGGAATCCTCTCCTTTGTATTTTCATTCCACAAAAGTTTTTTGCTTTGATTCAGCCACCACCCTTATAAGGGGATAATGGATATTGTAGATATATTGATAGATAGCAGGAATTGGAATTTTATGTCTTATTTCTCTCCTTAGGTGTCACTGGTGATACATGTGATCAGTGCCTTCCCGATCATTTTGGAAATCTGGTGGACGGCTGCTCACGTGAGTACAAATATTTATGCCTTTAATAACAATTTAATTTCTAATTGAAATATTATATTATACACTGTGTACAGTTTTTAAGTTTTTATTATATATAATACCTGAGATGAAGGGCTGGGACTGTTAGAGATTGTGATTATCTCACAAAACTTCTCTAATATTGGAATAATGTGAATGGTATAGCAAGTCGAGGCATATCATCGCGACTTCTTTGAAAATTCAGTTGGGAAAGGAAGTTATGCTGCCGTTGTTTATCTATTCTTTTTAGATTTTTGCCTTTTCTTTCGTTTATGAATTTGTTGATTTACCATGTTTATTCTGGTCTGCGTTCCTCTTATGTTTTGTACTCAGTCGGGAAAGAAATTGGAGTGCATTATGTTTTTATTAATGTTAGATATTTGCCTTATCTCTCAGATATGAATTTGTTCATTTACCACATAATAATAATAATAATAATAATAATATTATTATTATTAATAATAATAATAATAATAATAATAATAATAATAATAATAATAATAATATTATTATTATTATTATACTTATTATATTATTATTATTATTATTATTATTATTATTATTATTATTATTATTATTATTATTATTATTATAAGCAAGAAAAAAATTAATTTAGACTTACTAAGAGGTGGTAGAGTGTTAAGAGAGGGAGTCTCGAAGATAAATTGTCTGTGGGAGTGAATTTGAAGCTTACTTGGAAACTAGGAACCACGAACATATGATTTATTATTTATTAATCAATTATTGTGCATAAAAGAGTGCATACAGGTAGGCTATACGTACATGTGTAAACATTAATAGTTAACTGGTAATGACATACACAACATAGGCTGAAGCGTACTGATATGTATTAATTCATGTAGGCACATATAGGTAAATGCATACCTTATACATTCCTGTATATGTATGGATGGGTTGATAATAGCTTTAATAGTTAAAAACTAAATACATAGAGATGCTGTTAGGAAAGTAATTGTAGGTACTTATAGGTAGATACATACATACATGTAGCCAATATGTAAATGGATATCTATAAATATATTAGAGGTATGTATATATAGTTTCATACATATAGGTAAATAGTTATAGGTAATATGTATATATGGTAAATAAACATAAGTAAATCTATTAAAGTTTTGTCGTAGCATCTAAATGTCTGTGAATTCCACTAAAGCAAGTTGCTAGTTAGTTTTTGCCTTGTGTAGGGTTGTCCGCGCGCTCGCGTTGCACACACACACACACATACAAGTATGATAAGTATCACTAAGTACAAAATGGAACCGATCAGGAGAAGGGATGTTACGAGCTTGGGGCTCTTTCCCACAAGCACAATTAGGTAATTACAATTAGACAATTACTCCTGTTCTCTTCACAGTATTTTTGTGTTCATTCTAAAACAATTAATACCTCGCCACACTTTTTTATTGATCATAAGTGTTAAATGATGATAGGGAAAATTATTGAATTCTTGCAAATAAAACTTTAATGCTAAGAATGAAGATAAAAGATTTTATGAATTATTTTTATTTGATGTTGAAAATTACAAAAACTAGAAGATCACTTGCTCTCGGTCCATCAAGGATGGCGTGTAAAACCCGTAGAGTTCGGTATGGGAACTTCAGTATTTCTTCGTGTATCAGGTCCCCTACTCAAGATTATTGCTTTGACTCGACCAACCCCCTCTAGGGGTGATTATGGCGCTTGTATATTGATAAGTAGATATATATTATTCAAGAATATATATCAACATATCTCAATAATAATTAAGAACTTTTTAAATAGAATATAAGAATAGGAAAATAGCCCAATATTTATTTTACTTCTTAACCACCAGTTGTTCAAGGATGGCGTGAAAAATCTCTAGATTTTAACTATATATATATATATATATATATATATATATATATATATATATATATATATATATATATATATATATATATATATATATATTATATAAAATCAAATAATATTATTTTGTGGTTGTGTTTCCCCGTCTCCTAGTTATACGAAGGAAATAAGTCATTAATAGATATGGACAAAATGCTGTTCTTCGTCTGCTAGCCATGTCAACTAAAGTCAATAACGTAAAAAAGTAATAATAATGATAATAATAATAATATAATAATAATAATAATAATAATAATAATAATAATAATAATAATTTATATTTGAGACTACATACTCAAGCCTGACAGTATATAAACTTAAGCCTCTAATGATATTTTATTATCAGATAACAATGATTATGATGTTTCCTACATTTCATGTTCAGAATAATAAAACCATATTAAGAAGGGACGACAAGTGTCAAGGAGTATAGCAGGATGAGTGCCAATGATCTAATATTGTCACATGACATTCTGTCATGCCAGTATGATGATGATGATGATTATTATTTTTATTATTATTATTATTATTATCATTATTTTTGTTCTTGTTGTTGTAGTTATTATTATTATTATTATTATTATTATTATTATTATTATTATTATTATTATTATTGTTGTTGTTGTTGTTGCTGTCATTATTAGTTTTATTATTATTATTTTTATTATTATTATTATTATTATTATTATTATTATTATTATTATTATTATTACTATTATGTTTTAATTCTTCTTCTTCGTCTACATCTTTTCCCACTTTTATGTGGGGTCGATGTTACTATTATGTTTTAATAGTAACAGTAATAACAACAACTACCACTACTATAATAATAATAATAATAATAATAATAATAATAATAATAATAATAATAATAAGAGAAGTAACAACAGTAGCTGTAATATATATGTGAGCAACCATACCTTTGGTATCAAGTTACTGACGGGCGAATTAATGAACACATTCATAACACGTTACGAATGAAAAATGGAGCCTCTCTCTCTCTCTCTCTCTCTCTCTCTCTCTCTCTCTCTCCTCTCTCTCTCTCTCTCTCTCTCTCTCTCTCTCTCTCTCTTTTATGCACATATTTTTCTTAGGTCATTAAACTTTTGACAGTACTATAGTGATAATGTTACTATATACTTTTCTGTGTGTGTGTAACTTCTGTAGCGAAAAATATGTGATCCTTGTATATGTGGATTTGTGGACCAAGAGAGGAAGAAGGTAATTTTACACACACACACACACACACACACACACACACACAGATATATATATATACATATATATATATATATATATATATATATATATATATATATATATATATATATATATATATATATAAACGAGGTATTGATAATAATAATAATGATAATAATAATAATAATAATAATAATAATAATAATAATAATAATAATAATAATAATAATAATAATAATATATGTCATTGTATCGCTTCAGTCGTGTTTTTACAATGTTGCAGTTAAGAAAATAGAATTTTCATTCCTTTGTTAAATAAAAAAAAACCACTCTTTATCTATTGAGTGAACAGAGGTTAGGAGTGATTGAAGGTGTCTTTGAGCTCTAATATTTTCTTTACTCATTAATAAATAGATAAATGAATCAGTAGATGAATAAATTAATTAATGGAAATTGATATTAATATCTCATATCAATGATTTTAAAGTGACATTTTACAATGGACACATGTGATCAACTATAGACGTGTCATGTCGCTCTGCCCTCTCTGCCTCCGTAAAAAAAAAAAGGAATAAAAATTGGATTTAAGCTAGATCATGCAGGTGTGGTGTATACTTTCTTCTTCTTCTTCTTCTTTTTCTTTTCCTTTTCCTTTCCCTCCTCTTCTGCCTCCTCCTTCCTCTTATATGTCTTCTTCTAACTCTTCATATTTCTCTTCCTCCTCCCCCTTCTTTCTTTCCTCCTCTTCCTCCTTCGCCTCCTCCTTCTTCTTATTTCCTGTGTCAGGAAATGTAATCCAACACCTTGGTACATGACGAAGCAGCTCTCTCCTGATCTAATTGTACTCCTCCCCCCATATCCCACCTCTCTTCCCCCTCCATGCCTCTCTTTCTTTTCCTCTTCCCCCTCCACCCTCTCTCTTCCCCCATCATGCCTCCCTCCCTCACCTTCCTCCCCTAGCCTGCTGGCTAGTACAGTGGTAACGCGCTGACTTCGCATTCACGAGGTGGAAAGATCGGTTCTCGTCCAAGACCGAGAGTTTAAGCTGTTTCCTGGCAGGTACTGCTGTGGTTGGGCACCACAGTGGAGGGTTGGGGCTGGCCCCGGCTGACGAATATCCATTGTATTGTAATGGAAATAAAGGTTTATTATTATTATTATTATTCCCCAACCTCCCTCCTCCCACCAATGCCTCTCTTCCCCCACCTCTCTCCCCTCTTTGCTTCTCTTCCCCCGCCTCCCTTTGTTCTTATCCCACCTTCCTCCCTCTCCCCCTCCATGCCTCTTTACCTAGAAGGGATCCTCAACAGCATTCGGATGGACGTCATACCCGGGATTTTCGTCATCAGAATCGTCAAATCCCACCTGGTATTCGAGGATGGAGACGAGACTCGAGGATGAATCACAGTCTCTATGATCTCGACCAATCACGGCGCTACCCCCAGCGTCCCCGGGAGAGGGAGAAATTGCAGCAGCTCTACAGTCGTCGACAGCCCTGTTCAAACTGTGGGGAAATAAACCATGATCTTTCCCACTGTTGGTTTAACTATAGACTTAAATGTGGTCACTGCCGTGAACATGGCCATAAAACAAGATTATGTCCCTTAAATATATAGCAATCACATTGTAATACAGGCTTATTGAAACAGTTCATAAACATACAACACATCAATGCACAATCACTTTTGGGTAATTTCGAAAATATTGCACTAATGATCAGAGAAAATAACGTGGATATAATGTGTGTTTGTGAAACTTGGCTCCAATCTAATATGCAGTCTGGTTTTGTTGCTATACCTGAGTATTCTTTTTATCGATTTGATGGCGGTAGGGGTGGGGGTGTGGGGGTGTATGTGAGAAATCATCTAACGGTCTCCCTATTAAAGACCCCTGAAGTCGAGCGACCTCCTCATCTCGAAGACATTTGGTTGACTGTTCAGAGTAGGAAATTCCCTTCATTCATCCTGGGATGTGTATATAGACACCCACATGCACTCAACGACACCTTTGATTACATCTCCGAGGTATTTCGGTCGGTCTGTTTGAGGAGCAAACCTCTCATTATTATAGGCGACTTCAATGATAATCTCCTTCTTCCTAATAATAAAATGGGGAAATTAATTCAATCCCTCCACTTAAATCAGCTTGTGAATAAAGCAACCCGTATCACCGCTAATTCCTCCAGCCTAATTGATCTTATAATTACCAATACACCTAGTTTTATAGTTCACCACGATGTCTTACCTTGTCCTGTAGGAGACCACGAGCTTCTAATAGCTACAGTTAATGTCAGGAAGGAAAAGAGACCGCCAATTGTTAAAACTTTCCGATCTCTTGAGAATTATTCTCAAAATTGTTTCTGCGACACTCTTCTTAATGAATACAACATTTTAAATTCAATACTAACTACAGATTGTGTAAATTATCAAGTTTCTACTTTTACTGATGTTTTTACGAGATGTTTAAATGAATGTGCCCCTCTTACAACCAAAGTCATGACACGCCCTCCTGCCCCGTGGATTGACTCTCAGTTAAAAGAGCAAATGAAAAGGAGAGATGACCTCCTAAGGCAATTTAAATCTGATAGACAAAACTCCGAGATGGAAAGAGCCTATAGAAGAGAAAGAAACCTTACTAAAACAATGTTGTCCGAAAAGAAGAAAAATCATTTCAGGGAAGAATTTTCCAAGTATAAGGGAAATATCAAAGGAACTTGGAATGTTATAAAAAGAATAATTCCTGCAAATAAGGAAATCTTAGAAAATTCTGACCTTCTCAGTGATAATGTGGAAAAGCGAGTGAATGATTTTAATAAGTATTTTGCTGAAATAGGTAAGTCCACATATGAAAAGTCCCAAGATAATAATGACTTGATTATTAATCAACCACATAATTGCCAGCCTCCAGCTGAAAGAAATATTATCAATAATTTTAGACCGCACCCAATCGATTTAGTCACACTTATTCTTATCATAAAGAACCTCAAACCAACAAACTCTTGTGGTTCCGATGGGATACAACTTCGCTTCCTAATTGACTCATTGCCAGTTACAGTATTTTTCATTTTAGTCATTGTTAATACATCCATTGTTACAGGCAGTTATCCTAACCTCTGGAAGCATCCCTATATCATCCCCGTTTTTAAGAGTGGAGATACTAATAATGTTGAAAATTATAGGCCAATCTCTCTTCTCAGCATTCTGTCTAAAATACTTGAGAAGGTAGTTGCCACCCAGTTAATAAATTTCCTTGAATCAAATTGTCTATTATGTGAAGAACAACACGGTTTTCGGCCTAAACTTTCGACCGAGACGGCCCTACTTAAAATTACTGATAAAATTTATAGTAATATTGAAAATAAGAAAATATCACTTTTATTATTGTTAGATTTGTCTAAAGCATTTGACAGTGTACACCATCAAATTCTAATGAGAAAACTTTCCAAAGTTCATGTTGACTCATTTTGGTTCGAAAATTATCTGAAAGATCGAATTCAATCAGTTCGAATGGGCTCGACTCTCTCTTCTTCATTAGATATCAGTTTTGGCGTTCCTCAGGGTTCAATTTTGGGTCCTCTGCTTTTCTTAATATATGTTAATGATTTACCTCAATTTATAAGAGATTGCCTACTTGTTATGTATGCTGATGACACCCAGATTATGCTTACTGGTGACATTGATAGAATTCCTGAAATCTAAAAAAGGGCTGAAGATATATTAAACTGTGCCAAAAGTTATTTTAACAGTAATGGTCTTTTACTGAACGAAAATAAAACTAAATTCGTTATTTTTGGATCAAATCAATACCTGTCCCGCATTCCTGAGAACATCAGTATAAATTTCAACAATGTTTCACTCTTCCCATCTAATAAGGTTAAAAATCTAGGAGTTATTATGGACAGTACCATGACATTTAATTTTCATATCGATGAACTACATAAAAAAGTGAACGGGACCCTTATTTACTTGAACAGAGTCTATGAAAGATTCGAGCCTGATTGTAGGGTAATTGTAGTACAAACATTGATTTTAAGTATTCTCAACTACTGTCTAAGTGTTTGGGGTTCCACGACTAAGACCCAGATGTTACGAGTGAAAAGGCTCCAGAATTTTGCTGCAAGAGTTGCCATAGGGGGGGTGCATAAATATGATCACGTGACTCCCCTCTTTGAGAGATTGGGTTGGCTAAGGATGGACATGAAGTTCATATATAATATCTGTCTTTTAGTTTTTAAAATAAATCATGGAATATTACCGGAATGGCTCTTCTCATTGCCAACAGTTAATCAAGTGCGTATCAATAACGTCAACACCAGATATCAGAATTCTTTTTACGTGCCCAGAACTTCCACTGATATTGGGGCAAGAGCCTTAAATGTAATGGGCCCGAGACTTTGGAACTCTTTACCCGCAAACTTAAGAAGTTGC
>JAXCGZ010019410.1:17500-32500 GCA_037179515.1 Halocaridina rubra | reverse complement strand
AAAGCTATATACCGCCTTATAAGGGGGGTGGCTGAGTCAAAGAAAATACTTTGACTTTTTGTGGGAATTAAATACAGCGGAGGGGATTCCCAGTCCCCTCGCTCCGTCCCATTTAATCCACTTTTACGACACGCAGGGAACACGGAGGAAGTATTCTTGCCCCCCTCCTTCAGGGGGAATTTGTAAACTAAAATAGTTTTTTTTTATTGAATCGGAAGAATATATTCGTAAATTATAATAGCATTTTTAGAGACTCATGATTGTTGTACTAAAGTTATGTTTTGTTACAGTGTATATATAATTTATGCTTGTAAATATGTTCCGGTTTTACGTCAATGACTCCCTCTTCTACCAAGGGCTAGGACGGTTGCCTTCTTACAAAGGACTTGTTTTGGCAGATGTAATCGTTACCCTGAGTACATGCCCTTGCTAACCGAAAGCAATGACGGGGCGCGAACCCTCGACCTGACGCCTCAGAGTCGCGGACGCTACCGCTTGAACCACGGTGACTATTGCTTGTAAATATAAGAATGTTAAGCGTATTAGTCGCATGTTCAGCATGCTTGGGATATATATATTTTTTATTCAAATAACTGTACATGGGGACATATGCACATGGACACTCCCAGTGATATTGCAGTTGTTAAATATTACAATCTATATTTGGTCATGCATAAATCGTATATTAATAGAATTTGCAATTAATTTTAAATATCAGAGCTAGTGATTAAGAGTAGAATATAGTGTAACAATTGATTGATGGCAAAAGAGCACTCTGCGATTATTAATTAAGAGTAATATATTATGGCTGGGATAGAGGCAATGGAAACTAAAAAAAAATATTTTGTTTAGGCATTTTCCAAGCTTGGAGAAGAGAGAGAGAGAGAGAGAGAGAGAGAGAGAGAGAGAGAGAGAGAGAGAGAGAGAGAGAGAGAGAGAGAGAGAGAGAGAGAGAGATTTTTTATTTTATTTATTCAGATAACTGTACATGGGGACGTGCACATGGGCACTCCCAGTGATACTGCAGCTGATAAACATTACAATCTATTTGGTTATGTATAAATAAAATATTAATAATATTGAGAAAGAGAGAGAGAGAGAGAGAAAGAGAGAGAGAGAGAGAGAGAGAGAGAGAGAGAGAGAGAGAGAGAGAGAATAGTTTGTGACCCGTCTTGCTTCTCTGAGCCTCCTCTCCTGAGATTTTGATGCCACAAAGCTGTTTATCCCAGACTAAGTTCGTCTCAGCCAGACTCAGTCAGTCCTCTTGTGGGTGCGGAAGGGGGTGGATGTGATGCTGGAACCACCTCTCGTTCTCACTCGGTTTTTTCTGTCCCTGAAAGACTAGAGACATACGAAAGAAAACGATTTGATATAGAGAAATAAAATCAAGTGATGGTTTTTTTTTTAATCGTAGCGAAAAATTTAATGTTCTTGGAAAATCTGAAATGTATTTGTTTAAGAGACTTTACTATTTATGGAAGAACCTTGAATGAAAAATGTTAATGGAATTGTACTGAAAAAGAAAAAGAAAGATATTTATAAGCCGTCGCGAAAATGTCGTAATATTATAAGAACAATTCAGTATTTTGAGTCGTAAGTGTTTTTAAGTGAAATTTTTTTTTTGAGGAAAAAGAAAGACAAAAGGAATAGAAAAAAAACTTGGGAGGAGGCTTTTTGTCTATCAAGAAATTGTATTTTTATTTCTTAATAGATAAATGAAAATTGAGTTATTTCAGATTTTTTAAAACTATCCAAAACTTTTTTTTTTTTTTGGGGGGGGGGGTTTCCAAACGCACAATTTTTTTTTTTTTTTTTTTTTTTGCATATGTCTGTGTTTATCCCCATTCGAATGGGTTTTAAACCGAAAATGGGATTTTTTTATGGCATTATTACATCATCTGATATGGCAATATTTGCGTCTTGGGGAAAAATCTCTTTTGTTGGAGACATTTCTAGTACTGAAATTAAAACGGAAATTAGGTTCTTTCTCCAGTACCAGAAACGGCAATATGGAATATAATTGTATTCTAGTATATGATCGAAAATTGTTATTAGCTTTTTTTATTGTATGGAAACATTCCACTACTTAAAACCACTGTAAACATTTTTTTTTATGACTATTCCAGTGACTGTATTTCAGTCATTATATTTCAGTGTCTTGGATCAGGGCCCGATTTCTTAAGCAGTGTAAACCTAGGATACCATATTGTTAGTTAGCTAAACACACACAAATGGATTTCATAAACGCATCTGACGCGGTTCTGTGTATGGCTAGGATCCCGTACTAACTAACAATATGGTATCCTAGGTTTACACTGTTTAAGAAATCGGGCCCTGATCTCTATTGGAGACTTCAGAGCGACAACAAAAAATGGAATATAACATTTTGTTCTTTTGGGATACTCCAGTCACTTTACAATCAATATAGATTTTATTTTATTGTTATTCCAGTGCTTTGTGACCCAGAGCTATGATTTTCAAAATTTTCTGGTGACAAATATAAAAATTAATTTTAAAACTTTTTTTGTGAGATTCCGCAGTGCCATATGTAAAACGAAAAATTAAAATTTTACCATGTGAGATAATTCAGTGCCACTCTTTTCAAAAGTGCCAAAAGTCATCCTTAGATCAGGTCTTCTATCAGTGCCAGTCATGTAGGAGTGCCATGGCATCTCTACTTGGATATGGAATACCAACCACTATGGACTAGATGCAGAAGGCGAAGAAGGAGGAGAAGAAAGAGGAACAACAGCAACAACAAACAACAACAACAACAACAACAAAATTTAGTGACAGTATCAACAGCATGAATAAAATCAAAATAAGCCTTCTGGATATGCTGCTTAGAAGTGATTATTGCTGAGTCACGCCTTGACATCACCTGAGGAATTTTAATTGCAGTGATTCTTAGCACGTCTCTTAGTGGAAAACGCGTGTATGGAGGTACGACTATAATTTGAATGTGTTTATAGTATCCATTTGGTATTCAGCGTATTTTTAGAATTGCGTATATATGTTTCGTTTTCTGTTTAAAGTCGGTACCACATGTGTGTTTTAAATAGACGTGTGTTTATGCAAAGAGATGGCTAGTTTATGAAATATAGTTGGAAAAGCAAAACAAACATGTGATGAGGAATAGCACTAATGGTTTCCTTATGAGAAAGCCTGTGTTATGAAAACATTTTTAGTGTATCAAACGTTTTGGAAAAGAAAAGCAAACATTTAATGAATAATAGTACACTGTTTATGAGAATAGTTTATTAAATTATCTTGGAAAAGCGAAACAAACATTCTATGAAGAATTTTTACAACCGACGTGTTTATAAGAAGACCTGTGTTCATGTAAACAAGTGCTCACTTTATCAAAGTCTCTGGAAAACAAAACATGTTATGATACTTTTTACTACTGGTATGTTTATAAGAAACTGTCTGCTAATGGAAAGTACTCGAGATAGCCAAACTTTTAGAAAAAAAGACAAACAAAATAAACACGTCGTAAATATTTGCACCATCTTTGGAACGACCTCGCTTGATAGCAAGAACTATTCAGTTTACGAAGACCTTTGAAAAAGCAAAAACAAACCAGTTTTTATGAAGGTTCGATGCGTCTAGTTAGGAATTAAAACTCCGTTTTGGATTTGACGTATGCCATATTTATGTCAAACGGACACATGTATTAATGTATGAAAAGTATTCAATGTTCCTTGACACTTATATGACATCCAAGTTCATGACATATATTGAGTATCTTGGCAGGTGACACCCAAAATACCCAGTGATACTGCCAAATACCCAATCGTTACAGGTGGCCAAACTTTTGGTACAACTGGGCACTTAAACTCTTCGACATATATCCTTTCCAGGTTCGTCTGTGAGGGAGAGGGAGGGAGGAGAGGAGGAGGAGGTAAAGAGAAAAGGGCGGTAGAAGGGGGAGAGGGGAAGAGGGGGTATATAAAAAGGGAGGGGAGGGGAGGGAGTCGTGTGAGTGAACCCCACTCCATAATCATCTCATGAATGCAAAGCTGGTCTTTCGTGTAGTGGGGGGGGGGGAGACGATGTGATCTTAGCCCACGTGTTTCTTGAGTATGAAGTCAACTGTTAAATGTTGCTTAAAGAATTTGTTGCTTGGATCTGAAATTCTGAATTGTGTTTAAATTCTTGTGTTGCCTGGATCTAAAGTATCAATTTGTGTTTAAATTTTTGTGTTGCTTGAATCTGAAGTGCTGAATTGTGTTTAAATTCTTGTGTTTTTTTTTATCAAAAGTATCAATTTGTGTTTACATTTTTGTGTTGCTTGGATCTGTAATGCTGAATTGTGTTTAAGTTCTTGTGTTGCCTGGATGTAAAGTATCAATTTGTGTTTAAATTTTTGTGTTGCTTTGATCTGACGTGCTGTATTTTGCCTGAATTCTTGTGTTGCTTGGATATGAACTGCTTAAGTGTTTTTGAATTTTTATGTTGCTTGGAGCTGGAATTCTAAATGTCTTTAACTTTTTGTGGCTCTTGAGTTTGATTTTTCAAGTTCCTTTTCTCTTCTTTTTATATGCAGTGATATATTAATTAAATTTTTGTGTTGCTTGAATCTAAAGTTTTAAATTGTTTAAATTCCTAATTTACTTGAATCTGAAGTGCTTAAATTCTTGCCATTTCTTGGATCTGAGAGTTTTTGATTTGTTTGAATTGTTATTTTGCTTAGATCTAATTTGCTATATAGGATTTTAAGTTCTTTCTTTTATTTGGATTTGAAGAGGTATTTTGTGTTTAATCATATATGTTGTTTGGATATGAAATTCTTAATTGTTATTAAATTCTGGCGTATTTGGATCTGAAAAAAATTTAAATTTACTCACCTCAATATTTAAATGGGAAAAATATTGTTTGTGATTCCCCGTCTCCCAGCCTTACAAAAACAAGTTGTTGTTTTTTTTATCTGAAATGAAGTGTGATGTCCGAAGTGTGGAGTGTTTATATCAGAACCTGAGTGTTGAATTATGCCATCTGAGTACTTCAACGTGAAGGATCTTCACGCCTAGCTCCCCGTCTCCTAGATTTTTAAAATGAAGGACCTGAACTAAGTCTGTATAGAAGCTTCAGAGTTTTGGATCAGAACTAAAGTATTAACTGTATTTAGAATTCTATTTTTTTTTGGATCTGGACTGGTGTTACTTATTTGGCATGTGAACTAAAATGTTACTTGTAATTTAATTCCATTTCTTAGATCTGACTAATGTGTTTAATGGGTTGCAACTTGTGTTTCCTACTGTTTTACTTATAATCAACTTCCATTTATTGGGTCTGAACTAGTGTTACTTGTAGATGAACTAAAGTGTTACTTGGATTGTAATTCCTGTTGCTTGGATATGAATTACAGTGTATAACGCGTTGGAACTCCTGTGCTTCTTGCAAGTGAACTAAGGTGTTACTCGAAGTTTAACTTCAAGTTTCTAGATCTGTTTTAAAGTGTTACTTGTATTTCAACTGCCATATATTGGATCTGAACTGCAGTGTTTAATGGTGTTACTTGATTGTGTGCTTTGAATCTGAACTAAAGTGCTTAAAGGCGTTACTATTTGCGTTACTTGGATCTGAACCCATTTATTAAATGCCATCTGAACTAAAGTGTTACTTGAATTTTAACTTTATCTTCTAGATCTGAAACTAGAGTGCTTAAATGTTCTATATTTGTGTTATTTGAATTTGAACCATATAATACCTCTCTTTGATAATGGGCTGAAGAATACCTGTGTTACTTGGATCTGAACTAAGTTATTGAATATTCTGGAAAAAAGAAATATTGCATTTATCGGACCTAAGTTGTCGCATATTTTGGATCTAATATTCACTTGTTTAAGGATGTGAAACACGTGAATATTGAACGTTGAGAAGCGCGGGATGTGTGTGTATATGTGTGTTCTTATTTATGGTTTCATTAAGTGTTGCCATAACCGAAAATAAAAAAGTTACCATTTTTCTGAAATTCATAAGATTGCAAACTGTACCGTAGATATGGTACTTAAATGCCATTTTTGGATATTGGGGTTACTCTGTACCCTAGTGGTGTTACATCTAGTCTGTGGGTACAGGTACGGGCATGAGGGTACAAAAGAAGAAGAGGAAGATGGGAATAGGATAATAAAAAGAGGGAATAGCAATAAGAAAGTTAGGAAGGTAGATATAGGGAAATGGGAGGTTAAAAAAGACAAACAAATTAATCCGGAAGACAATGAAAGAGATTTGAGGTCAGTAACTTATGGAAAATGGAGATATAAAGTAACTGAGACCAGGCGTAGAGGGTCATATAGGGGAAGTGGGACACCACCTCCGGGATGGATATACCAGAATGCCAACCGCGGTGCCAGTGTGACCTCTGGAACGAGTGCCACAGGGCACCGCCGTGTAACAACCACGCAGACAACCTATCCTGAGGGAGCTGATAGAGTGAGGGTGGGATGGGTACCTGGGGGACTAGGGGGAGAGTCCGTACTGCAGGGGAGGAGGAGACCTACAAGGCCGTCACCTACGGCCGGTGGCACTGCAGGAGGCACTCCACGTGGCACTGATGCCACCTATACGTCTACCACTGGCATCGGATCGACAAGATACACAGAAAAATTCAAGAATTGGAGAGGGTTGGTTCATGGTGAGTACATAATGAAGGAATGAATAAATTACATTTGTCAATTTGATAGCATAACTTATTGATGGGTGTGTGTGTGCGTGTATATATCTGTATATATATATATATATATATATATATATATATATATATATATATATATATATATATATATATATATATGCTCCATGACGATTATTATTATTATTATTATTATTATTATTAGTTTTGTTATTATTATTATTATTATTATTATTATTATTATTATTATTATTATTATTGTTATTATTATTATTATTATTATTATTATTATTATTATTATTATATTAGTACTACTACTCTACTACTGCTCCAATGACAATTATAAAGAGGACATTAGTATGATTTAAATAATAATGTTTGATCTCTCTACGTTCATATGCTTGTAGGTTATCCCCGGAAAGTTCAAAGTCATGGTCTGGTGAGCGCTCGCAATGTTTAAGTTTACGTTATTTTTTTATTATGCGCGTGTTCGTGTATTTTCGTGGGGTCCTTTTTTATTTTGTGTGAGAGGTCTTTCGTGTGTGTGTATATAAATAAATAAATAAATAAATTTATATATATATATATATATATATATATATATATATATATATATATATATATATATATATATATATATATATATATGTTTGTGATTACCTAATTGTGTTTACGGGAAAGAGCCCAAAGCTCGTATCTTCCCGTCTCCTCATCGGTTCCATTTTATACTTAGTGATACTTATCATACCTGTCCTTAAAACTATGGATTGAGATAGCATTAACTACCTCCTCGCTTAGCCAATTCCAATTATCAACTACTCTTACACTGAAAAAGTATTTCCTTACATCCTGCGAAGAAGTTTTCTTACCAAGCTTCAAACTATGACCTCTAGTTCTAGAGCCAGCCATATCAAAATATCGATCCCTATCCACTCTATCATAACCATGAAGGAATTTAAAGACTGTCACCATATCCCCCCTCACTCTTCTAGCTTCGAGTGATGGTAAGTCTAATTCCCTCAGCCTCTCATCATAACTGAGATTGTGTATTTCTGGCACCAGTTTCGTGGCATGTCTTTGAACTTTTTCAAGCTTAGCTATGTGCTTTTTCAAGTGTGGATTCCAAAAGGGGGCTGCATATTCGAGTTTTGGCCTCACATAGGTTACATAAATATTTCTGAACATTTCCTTGTCCATGTGCCTGAAGGCTACCCTTACATTTGATAAGAATGCATATGCTGCCCTTACTATGCCATTTATATGTATTTCTGGAGACAAATCTGCCAGTATGTTTACTCCTAGATCTCTCTCATTTTCTGTCTCTTGAAGTTGTACTCCAGCCACCGAGTAGTCAAGCTTGGGCCTTCTTGCACTTGTACTCATTCTCATTGTGTGTGTGTATGTGTACGTATATATGTATGCATGTAAGGGCATAGCATAAGAGAGGACTGTATATTTTACTTAACGCATAAAAACATCATGCTTCAAATGTCACCTTTGGAGAGAATGCTTAGAGGACCTCTTCATCATAGGCAATAGATTCCAACCCCTTGAAATTTTGGCGAAATTTTCATGATTTGTCGTGCAAGCTTTCGAAGGCTCCAAACCCTCATCTTCAGGCAATTAGATAAACACTATTGGAAAGAACTCACTCGAGAAAAGATGGTTCTAAAGAGCTTCCTCCAGCAGGGCTAGAATACCCTTTTCCAGTATACACATTTAATTCTCTTCAAAATATTCTCTTAGTTAAATTCAGCCCATTTTAAGGAGAAGAATTACATGTGTCAGGTGGTCCCTGGGGGGTCGGCAGAGAGGTAAAACTTCAGAGAAGAAAGGTGCAGTGGTGCCCTCTGTAATCATGAGGCTTCAGTAGAAGTTCCAGTTCTCCAGCTTTATTACCTCTGTGGCTCAGCACACTAAGCTGTAGACTCCTTTTCCACAGGTCCTGGATTTTAATCACTAGAATAGAAGGTAAAATATTTGGATATATTAAGATTTGTGTTTGCATAATTATTATTATTATTATTTTTTTTTATTATTTTTATTATTATTATTATTATTATTATTATTATTATTATTATTATTATTCATAACCAAGCGGAAGTGTAAATCGTTTATATATGAAGTTTGTCAAAACGTGTAGGAGGCTATAAAGCACACACACACACACACACACACACACACACACACACACACACACACACACACACACACACACACACACACACACACACACACACATGTTCATCGGATCTTCCTAGGCATGAGCATATCCTCTTAACGAGCGATAACTATCAATTGACGATTGTAATATGCCATGTAAACAGGACTCCGTAACAGGAATTATACAGTGATGGTTTGACCAGACACACACACACACACACACACACACACACACACACACACACACACACACACACACACACCACACACACACACACACACACACACACACACAAGCATAGGGTCATCGGATAACTATCAATTGACGAGTGTTCAGTATGATACCATTTACACACGACCCCTTAACAGGAAGCAGAGAATGATAGTTTGAGCAGACAAGAGTCTGAGTAAAGGAACAAGTGTTTGCCTTGTTCAGGAAGAGATAGTACACGTGTATTCCTTAAGGAAGCTTCTTCCATGTTACAGGAAGATAAAGGGTTGGTTGAAAAACAAGGAATCTCCTGTTGAAGTGTTCCTTAGAAATGGGTAGAACTTTTATTTTTTTTTTTTTTTTTTAGCTTTGGTTTATGGATATTATTGTTTTGTGCTTTCTGTTAACAGTTATTATTATTATTATTATTATTATTATTATTATTATTATTATTATTATTATTATTATTATTATTATTAAAATCGTAATTTTTGTAGTATCTAAGATTATAATGAAAATAAAAATAATAATAATAATAACAACAACAATAATTATAATGCCAGCAAGAAATCTAATAATACATTCCTCCTTCGGGCATGTGTAAGCTATCTCTTTTTAGAGTTCTTCAGTACTGTTACTTATCTTTAAATGGACAGAGGAAATGCCCATAACGGTGTTAAGAGCATGGCATGGCTCGTGCCCATTAGTGTTGAGAGAGTGGGTGCCCTTCGTGTGGGAGAGGACGCCCTTCGTGTGGTAGAGGAATCTCCTGTGTATAGGATGGGGGCTCACTTTATCCGGGAGAGGTGTGCCCTTTGCCAGGGAGAAAGACGTCCTTTTTTAAGTGCCCTTTGTATGGAAGAGTAGTGCCCTTCATGTGGGATAGGAATGCCCTTGCGTGTAGGATACATAAATCCCTCTGAATGAGGAATGCCTTTTCTGTGGGAGAGGAGTGCCTTTCGACTGGGAGATGGGTATCTTCAGGGTATATTTATGCGAATGTACCCTTAAATATAACTGCTACGGCAGTGTTTTGTTTACAAGTCGGAATGCATACCACGATTGAACTTGACTCTCTGAGTCCATGTTTTCATGCCAATAATAATAATAATGATAATAAAGATTATGATACCAATAATAATGTTAAACCGGCGTGCTTAGACTGAATAATAATTAAGTAGAAATGAAACAGAAAATGCATTTTAAAAACCTTTATTGAAGTAGATTTTAAATCATTTCATCATGAGAGAGAGAGAGAGAGAGAGAGAGAGAGAGAGAGAGAGAGAGAGAGAGAGAGAGAGAGAGAGAGAGAGAGAGAGAGAGAGAGGCAATAACTAATGAGGCATGATATCATACTAATTAGCATAATTGCATTTCAATGTTCTTCCCAGTCTACGAACCCCTCATTAGCACTGTCTTCTTCAGCAAAGAAAGAAGAAGAAGAAAGAGAATCGTAAACGAAGCATTAAAAATAAAAAAAATAAAAATTCCAAGTGGAGAAATTATAAAGTATATATAAATATTCATCGATAGTGAATATTTTTTATAATTGTTTATTTTCATAATGTAGTTTATATAATTATATGAAATCCTGTATAAAGTGAATAATAATAATAATGATAATAATAATAATAATAAAAATAATAATAATAATAATAATAATAATAATAATAATAATAATAATAATAATAATAATAATAAATTTATGTATTATATTACAAACACATAATACTTATCTCTTAGCTTAATCAACCTAACTTGCATTGTCGGAACACAGACTGTCTACCAATATTTACGTCAATTCTCAACCATTTATCTATTTATTCATATATTGTACGTTCATTTATTTACTTTTTATTTAGTTATTCACTTATTTATGTGTTTACTTCACTTCAATTATGCAACTTTTACGTGCATGTTCATTATAATATGTCTGTATGGCTAACATGTCTCATAGTAATAAATTAATTTGCATGTCTTAACTCTGTCTGACGAGTAAATAGGAATGTCTTTGCATATTTGCAAATAAGACATCATTAATTTGTACTTGAGTACATTGTCCTTTAGAATGTACTTTCAAGGCAGGAGATCCTTGCCCATTTACCCTGTGGATGACCCAGACAGTGTGGTGGTGGGATATTGGGTGAACCCCTATCTATAAGGAGCTAAGAATAGTCATATGTACACATATATAGTGACGACAGATGATCCTTGCCCACTTACCACGTGGCTAAGCTAAGAGTGGTGATTGGGTTTGTATTAAGTGTGTGCATTGACTCGATCATCCTTACAAAGGTGATTACAACCATTGCATATGTACGTACCTATATATTCGCTTCAGATGACCTTTGGCCATTTACTCTGTGGACGACCCAAGCAGTGTGGTGGTGGTTGGAATAACACGTTATTCTCTTGGAGCTTAAAGGTAGTCGCCGTGGCTCAGTCGGTAGCGTCTCCGACTCAGAGGCGTCAGGCCGAGGGTTCGCGCCCCGTCACGGTCTGAGGTTAGCAAAGGCATGCACTCAGCGTAAGGATTACATTTGCCAAAACAAGTCCTTCGCAAGAAGGCAACCGTCCTAGCCCTTGGTTGATAAGGGAGTCCGTGACGTAAAACCGGAACCGGAACTCTCTTGGAGCTTAAAGGAGTGATGTGATTGGTTTTACGTCACGTACTCCTATATACATTGAGGGCTAGGACGGTGACTCTGGCGAAGAACTTTGATTTCGGGCAAGTGCAATCATTACATTGAGTGAATGCCCTTTCTAACCTCATTCTGTGGTGGACCGCGAACCCAGGCTGATGAATCAAAGACGCGAGTGTTACCACTCGTCCACGGTGGCGACGGAGCTTGTAGGAGTGATTGGAGCGAATTGCTTTTATATGAATGTGTGTGCATTGACTCGACCATCCTCCTTACAAGGAAGATTACGGCCAAGTAAATGTATCATCTTAGTCGTCAGCTTTTCACATGCTCATAGAGATAAATATGTTTTTGATATATGTACCTTTGTTTTTAATATACTAAGAAACAATCTTCCTGATTGCTTGTATAATTTTTCTACAGTAAGCTCAGTTACCGGGTTAACTACCCGTCAAGGGGAAGATTTATTAGTACGAAGGTCTAAAACTGATATTGGCTCAAGAGATATAAACATTCGTGGACCTCATTTATATAATCAGCTTCCCAGAGAACTAAAAAATGCTGGTTCAGTGTATACTTTTAAATATAATCTTAAGAAGTTACTCTTAAAGGAAGATTTTACTTGTAAATTTTAATAGTACACTCATCTTTATGATTTGTTTGTTTTAGTATGTCTATATCGTACACCACAGATGTCTATCTGGAATATATGTGCATCTTATTTGAATACCCAATGTACGTTGGAAATAAAGTCTTATTATTATTATTATTATTATTATTATTATTATCATATGGGGTCGCTGTGTCTCACTAGAGTGTGGAGAAATGCGATTGGATGCTATTTTAAATTTTAATGGGAATAGGTTTTAATTATGACACATGAAACAGCAAAACTTCTTATAATATGTATAATATATAAACATATATTTTTATTTTCGCATTCCTCAATTTAATCTTCTTATTCTTCTTCTTCCCTTCCTCCTCCTCCTCCTCCTCCTCCTCCTCCTCCTCCTCCACCTCCTCCTTCTTCTTCTTCTTCTTCTTCTTCTTCTTCTTCTTCTTCTTCTTCTTCTTCTTCTTCTTCTTCTTCTTCTCCTCCTCCTCCTCCTCCTCCTCCTCCTCCTCCTCCTCCTCCTCCTCCTCCTCCTCCTCCTTCTTCTTCTTCTTCTTCTTCTTCTTCTTCTTCTTCTTCTTCTTCTCCTCCTCCTCTCCCCAAGAGGGGCATTCGAAAGAGAGAGGGAGGTAAGTGATACCTTGTGGAATCCACTCAACTCATAGAACTCAAGGGCTCATCTTCTCGTACTCGAAGGGGCGTTAGTCCTCGAAAAAGGGGGGGCAGGGGCAGAAAGTATGGGTCTATGGGACCCCACATCAATCTGGAGAATAAATATAGTTAGAGAAATTATCTTCCCCATTTACGCAGAGTATTGATAAAGAAGCCGAAATGATAAAAAGTTAAGAACTGCGGGAGCGTATTGGTTAGAGCACTTGACTTAGGCGGTGACAACGTGATCGACCCCACCGCGGGGCGCTCAAAAGAGAAGCCAGCCTTAATTCCCCAGCTCTAACCTGTCTGTATCCATCCCCTATTCCAAAGGGGAACAATAGAGACACAAAACAGCAAAAGAAATATTATTATTATTATTATTATTATTATTATTATTATTATTATTATTATTATTATTATTATTATTATTATTATTACTATTGTAATTAAGTTTTTTTTATTATATATATATATATATAATATATATATATATATATATATATATATATATATATATATATATATATATATATACTCATACACCGAAGGGGGTGTGTCCGTACTGTCTTTCTGAGAACAGACAGATTGGATAATATAACATTAGAGACAGAATAATATAATGCATCTTGTCCATTCACGCATGCACAGTACTCGCTAATTTTCCCGGCTATATTAATATATTCTGTCTTTCTGTTTGGTGAACTCTGTGTGTGTGTGTGTGTGTGTGTGTGTGTGTGTGTGTGTGTGTGTATATATATATATATATATATATATATATATATATATTATATATATATATATATATGACTATTTAGATATTTAACCGTCTGTCAGTATGTTATATGTGTATATATCTAACGTATATTATATCTGTACATATTGGTATTTATTTATTTGTCTAGTTTTATAGCTATCTATCTGTCTATCTATCTATCTATCTATCTATCTATCTATCTATCTATCTATATATATATATATATATATATATATATATATATATATATTATATATATATATATATATTCTTTTCAAGAATATATAAACTAAAGTATTCCAAACCATTGACCAAAGTGAAGAGAGAGAGAGAGAGAGAGAGAGAGAGGAGAGAGAGAGAGAGAGAGAGAGAGAGAGAGAGAGAGAGAGAGAGAGAGAGAGAGAGAGACTATCTTTAGCCTTCAAAGTACAATCCTTTATACCTCAAACTTCAGTGCAAATATACTGCATTAAAGCGTAGCGGCTTCAGAGGTGTTTTCATCCTGTTTTTGTAGACTTTACGGTTGAATGACCCCCCTCTACCTCCCACTCCTTATCCTACTCTCTCTCTCTCTCTCTCCTCTCTCTCTCTCTCTCTCTCTCTCTCTCCTCTCTCTCTCTCTCTCTCTCTCTCTGACAAACACGCGCACACACTCACACACTCAGGGTAAGTGTCCGTCTGGCGAACCCAAGGTCATTAATATATGATTGTATTCGTTCTTGCAAACAGCGAGTACTAGAGAGAGAGAGAGAGAGAGAGAGAGAGAGAGAGAGAGAGAGAGAGAGAGAGAGAGAGAGAGAGAGAGAGAGAGAGCACACCTGCTTGTCTCAGACACAAGACTTTACTCTTTCAGAATATTGAGAGAGAGAGAGAGAGTGAGAGAGAGAGAGCAGAGAGAGAGAGAGAGAGAGAGAGAGAGAGGAGCAGGTTAGCTTAACATAGTGCCGGTATCAGGCCCTTGTAGATAGAGTGGACTGCTGTCAAGAGGGGCATATAACCATTAAACTTATAGTCGAAACTTAGTATTAATACCCAAGAGGTTAGTGAGACGGTTGCCTTCTTGAGAAGGACTTGTTTTGGCAGATGTAATCGTTACCCTGAGTGCATGCCCTTGCTACCCTCAGAGCTTGGCGGGGCGCGAACCCTCGACCTGACGCCTCAAAGTCGCAGACTTTGAGGCGTCAGGTCGAGGGTTCGCGCCCCGCCACGGTCTGAGGGTAGCAAGGGCATGCACTCAGGGTAACGATTACATCTGCCAAAACAAGTCCTTCTCAAGAAGGCAACCGTCCTAGCCCTTGGTAGAAAAGGGAATCCGTGACGTAATAC
>JAXCGZ010019410.1:0-12500 GCA_037179515.1 Halocaridina rubra | reverse complement strand
ACTACAGTTCTATTGTTTTGGTATCGAGAGCTTTGATGTTCATTCCTGCCCTTGGTGACCCTTTTGTACCCATGTCTTCGTCTACTAATACTACTACTTCTACTGCTGCTGCTGCTACTACTACTACTACTACCACTACTGCGGCTGCTTAATTGAAGAAATCTCCTTTTGTAGCTGGGATAGGTTTGCTAGCATGGCTGTTAATTATTAATGTGTTTTGTACTACTACTACTACTACTTAACCTTAATTAAAGAAATTCTATTTCTTAACTCGAATAAAGTGGGTATCATGGCTATTGATTTTTATTTATTTTTCCATGTCAGCAACACTGTCCTTCCGTTTCCGCTTTTTTTTTCTCATTTTCATAAGTATGTAATAAATTTTCCTGAACTACTACTACTACTGCTACTACTACTACTACTACTACCTTGTGGAATTCTAGGGTACAAGATAATAAAGATTATCTTTTACACAAATAACTTCACGCATCACTGGTAGTCACAAATTCTCTCTCTCTCTCTCTCTCCTCCTCTCTCTCTCTCTCTCTCTCTCTCTCTCTCTCTCTCTCTCTCTCTCTCTCTCTCTCTCTCTCTCTCTCTCAAAGGTTATTCCAATTACGAATAAAGAAAAACATAACAATCATATCATTGTCACAGTTTAAGTTGATCAGTTTGAAAGCATCGGTTATCTGATATATATTATTTCTTTCTTTAAAGATAATAGTCTCATCTTTCTTTGGGGTGGATGGGGAGGGGTGAAGTAATACTCGTTTCTAAGAGTGTTCCTGATATTCGAAGAGAGAATGTAGGGTTTTATTCCCTCGTATAATTCCTAACTGGCAAATTTTCACATTAAATGTCTAACTGGCAACTCCTAGCTCCAAATGTCACACGAACTAAAACTGGAAATAAAATTTATTAAATTTAATTTAATTTAATTTAATTTAATTTAATACTCTGGTCAAGAAAATTCTGTCAGTATCCTTTTCTATATATGTACTTTAAAGTAGTTGCAGATATTGTTGAATATTCAGTGTTCATAATATATATGCAGTGTGAAAATGCAGCCTTTTGAAGTACATATACTCTTGAGATACCGCTCTCTCTCTCTCTCTCTCTCTCTCTCTCTCTCTCTCTCTCTCTCTCTCTCTCTCTCTCTCTTCTCTCTCTCTCTCTCTCTCTCTCTCTCTCTCTCTCTCTCTCTCTCTCGTATTTCCATTTTATTTGTTATTATATCATTGCTAATATTTAATTTCCGTTAGCCCATTTTTTAAGGTTTTAGATATTATTTTGCCTTTTGCCCTAAACTATCTTCGTTCTGTCATCTTGTTATTTACCAACTTCCTTTGAATAAGAAACAGGGCGTTAGGAAGAGTATCCAGTCTTAATTCCCCTGCTCTAACTTGTCTGTGTCCACCCACATTTGAATGGGATTAATAGAGACAAAAACGGCAAATAACAATATGTTTTCTTTAGGCTGGGTCACTGAGAAAGAACAGGAGTCGCAAATTTAAAAATTAAGAAGAAGAAGCTGGAGTCCATACTTGACCTAAACAAGAAAATGGAAGTTATCCTCATGATTTTCTAGATGACATAATTTATTTTGACAGTAATTTGCGTCGTAAATGAACGGTTTTTGAGATAGGCCTATACCCCCCACACCATATTGAAAGGTCATTTCTCCCAACAGAAGTGACCTTTCAAAATCCACCGTTTTATATAGAAAATAATAAGAAGACCCACATTTTAGAGCTTAAAACAAAGATGGGCGATTTTTCTTTTTATGTTTAAATAATAATTTTCATTCGCATGCCGTTGGACACAGGTTAAAGTTAAGGAATAGAGACTGGACACCCATCCTAACGCCCCGCTATGGGCTCGAACAAGGGATTGTGGCCTCTTCAGTCGAGATCTCTGGCAGTAAACTTGACTATTATATTTCCTGACTGGAGCCATTAGCCTAACTTATTTAACCAAAGATAATTTACTATTAAAAGGTCTTAACTTTACAAGTAAAAAAAAAAATAACTTGAAACGTTGATACAGAATTTATCTACGGATTTATGCAAAAGCATAAATCGTTAAAACAAGAGATAAATCAAACAATAAAACCGAGTAATATAGACAGTTTTATACATATTACGTTTTTGTACGGAAACATGAAACATTTGAAACAATGTAATCCACGCTCACAGTTACACAAAACAAAACTTTAAAACAAGGTTATTCATACAGTCAAACAAAAAATAAAACAACAAAACAGAGTAAAGAGTACATTTATACTAAGGATTAAAACTAAAACGCCGTGAGTCAAATAGTTGGAAAATAAAAAAAAAATAAAAATAAAACGCCTCAACTTATTAAAAAAAAAACCATGAAACCTTGAAACAGTAGATCATTGTTAAACAAAATAATAAAACATGAAAGCAGTATGTCATCGTTAAACAAAAGAATATATCATTAAAACAGAACTTATCAAACCTAATAATACCATTTCAAACACTTCCATTTTTTTAAATCTCGATTTTGTTCCGTTATTTTGGAAGTTTCGACTTAGCATATATGCAGATGATGTAGTCCTATTAGCCTGATAAATTCGGCGCCAACAGTATTCTCAACTCAGCTTTTGAAAGAATTTTAGTCTCTCTCTCTCTCTCTCTCTCTCTCTCTCTCTCTCTCTCTCTCTCTCTCTCTCTCTCTCTCTCTCTCTCCTCTCTCTCTCTAATGGTGATAATGCACTCGCCTTGTCTTACTGAGCTTACACTTAAGGTGAAAGGTGTGAAAATTCAGATAAACTTTTGGCTCGACTTGCATCCTTTAAAAGTATCTTCTTCTTCTACTTCTTCCCGCTTCCATGTGTGGTCGCAGTTTTCAATAATAATAATAATAATAATAATAATAATAATAATCACAATAATAATAATAATAATTCCCAGTTTGAACAAATCATATATATATATATATATATATATATATATATATATATATATATATATATATATATATATATATATATATATATATATATATATACACACTCGTATACATCCCTTCATCTACCTTTTATCTGCCAGAGAGTATCATTTATCTCCATGTCTCCCGCTGACTTGTCAAAAACATCGTTTTTAAAATACATTTATCAAAGCTCGCATATTTATGCCGCATTTAATCTTATTTTCTTTCTATTTTCTCTCATTTATTTTCTTGATCTGTTCAGCGTTGGTATTCATAGATCGTCCACGTGTGTTTTTGAGTTTGTTTGTACGTTTGTTTGTGTTAGTTTTTAGTATTATTTGGGACTTCGGAGTTGAAAATTGTCAAGAGAAAATATCTCCATATATCTTTTTATTTTTGTATTAGCTATATGATCCATTAGGCTATCTCAGTAATTATCTTTTAGTTCATTGTTCATTTATAATTCATCTTCCAAATATATTAAGAATTATCATATAATTCACACAGGTAACTGGGTGGCCACATTTGTACCAAAAGTATATTTAAATTGCAGATTTTCATTGAATTTATATCTCGTATTTCGATGTTATTTTTAGGTTCTTAGACGTATAAAAAAAAATGTCTATCTTGGATTCAAAAGCAAATGATACAATCCGGTTTTCGTAGTGTGTGTGGGTGCGTGTGCGTGTGTGTAGGTGTGTGTATGCGTGTGTATGTACACTACGTGGTTTATGTGTATCTCTTTTTGTGTTGATTATTTGAGTCCAGTTTTGTGGGTTGAACTGTACGCAGCGTTGCCAATTTGGAGTGGATCGAGCAGAAATCCTGCTAGAATTTTTTTTATTATGATTTTCTCGTTATCTAGCGGATTTATCATATGTATTTCTAGCGGATTTCTACCTCAGTCTAGCTGGTATAGCAACATATTTACTTATTCAGCGGATTTTTAATTCATATCTAGCGGATTCTTGGTTAGACAAGATTTACATATTTTAAGAAAAGTTGTAGTGACAATGATTAATGTTTGGACATCAGTGTGACAATGGGGAAGGTGTTTAGATGGAATTGTTGTCTGCGATTTCATCCGCCTTATAGCTTTGTTATATTTATTAAGTATTCTCTTTATGTATATATATTTATTATTTTGTTTTTCCTATATTTTTTAATTATTGCTTACTTATTGTTTATTTGTTTACGTATACATATATATATTGTTTACATATATATATATATATATATATATATATATATATATATATTAATATATATATATATATATATATATATAGAGGGGGGGGGGGGGGGGGCAAGCTTCCTGGACATTTTTGCTCTACCTTAATTTTTATGCATCCTTTTATTTTTATTATTATTTATTATTATTATTATTATTATTATTATTATTATTATTATTATTCAGTGAAGAAGAAGAAGTACTACTTATATTACAATTAATAATAATTATATTTCCTCCGTGTTCCCTTGCTGTCTTAAAATGGCGACAAAATGGGGCGGAGCGAGAGGACTGGGAATCTCCCCTGTATTTTACTCCCACAGAATCAAGTTTTTTGCTTTGACTCAGCCACCCCCTTATGGGGGGATCATGGCTTTTGTGTATATTGAATATAGAGTAGTAGTAGTAGTAATAGTTGTAGTAGCGTAGTCACCGTGGCTCAAGCGGTAGCGTCCGCGACTCTGAGACGTCAGGTCGAGGGTTCGCGCCCCGTCACGGTCTGAGGTTAGCAAGGGCATGCACTCAGGGTAAGGATTACATCTGCCAAAACAAGTCCTTCGCAAGAAGGCAACCGTCCTAGCCCTTGGTTGAAAAGGGAGTCCGTGACGTAAAACCGGAGCAAGTAGTAATAGTAGTAGTAGTACTAGCAGTAGTAGTAGTAATTGTGCAAAGGTGTTCCCAGTAAGCCCGATCATCGTTGTTGATGTCTGATAGCCCTAGACTGAAAATATGTTGACTCCTCCCTTGATAAAAGTTATTTATCACTTTTTATTTTACATTTTATGTGAATTATTGTGATTTTTTATGTGATTTTTGATGTTATGCATCATGTTAATCAGTAATGTGTTTTCTCTAAATATCTGGTCGCGGGAGGTCAGTGGTAAAGTGCGGGAATCGAGATGTGAAGAACCTGATATAAGCGAGTTCGATCCCGCCGTTGGTCGTTGGGAAGGGCATCTAGCCATACTCCCTCTTATAGCTCATGCCTGTTTGTGTCCACCCTCATTCATATTGGAACTGTTGCAGAACATTAAAAAACATGTTTTCTTTAATATTTTGGTTTTATTTTAATATAGGTTTTTTTTACGAGTTATTTTCTTAAATTTTAAGTTTCGGAAAAAATGTTTTGTTTATTGTAAATGATACATCAACTTATTTAACATGAAAAAAAAGAAAGTTTTGGGCGCAGAATATTTTCGTTACAGGACATAATAGAAAATATAAATATTTTCTTCATTAAGACACTACATATGAAATTAAAATAATTGTTTTTATATGTAGTGTATATCGTGTTTTGTAACACGATTTACAAGATCGAAAATTTAAATATTTTTACTTGAAGCTTTGCAAATAAAAATAATTGTAGATATTCTTAATATCGAATTTCACAGAATCGAAAAAACAAAAAATGCTAAAATATTTCTAGGAAATATTGAAATTTGCCTCATAGAATCTTAACTTAAATAATTGTACTTGAAAGTTTACAAATATCAATAATATTTAATATATTACAGAAATTGTTATATGATATTGAAAACTTTGGTAATTTTAGGTAATTTTGGGAAAACAATTCTAGATACTTTAAAAAAGATAGTCCACAAGGCTGAAATATATATATATATATATATATATATATATATATATATATATATATATATATATATATATATATATATATATATATATATATATATATATATATATATATATATATATATATATACCTTGAAGCATAACAAAATAGTCTAAAATATTTGTAGAAACTTTCGTGTACATGTTTCTCACAAGCAAAGGAGTAAAAGTTACATTTGACCTAAATCCCAAAACAAATCTGGGAGTTTTATTCACAGAGACACGTAGCCTATGTTACAGAAACCACAACAAATGAAAATAATTCTAGAACTCCCTTCAAAGATATATTTATGTTATAGGTCTAGTTTCTAGGGTCTAAAATAGATTCGAGGATGTTGACTGTATATTTCATTGGTTTTCTAATCTTCTGCGTCTTTAAAAAAAAAAAAAAAAAAAAAAAAGGTTCTTTATAGGTCTAGTTACGAAAAGCCACTTTTTTATTTTTTTATTTTTTGCGTTATATTTTCTTTATATATATATATATATATATATATATATATATATATATATATATATATATATATATATATATATATATATATATATATATATATATATATATATATATATATATATTTCACCGTGTGGTTCTTAATTAAGTATTACTATATATTTATTTATTTATTTATTTATTAGTGTTTATTTTTACTCGTAATCGTACAATTGTGTTTGATTTTATCGATATATTTTTTCTTATTTTTGTATCTATCGTTTGAGGTTCTACATTAATATCTTAAGTAAATTGAATATGAAATTTTATTTGATTATTTATTTATTTAAACCTTTGTATATATATTTTTTTTAATTTTTTAAACCATATATCCTTTGAATCTGTGTTAATGACTAGTGTAAATTGAAAATAAAGTTCATTAGTGTATTTATTTGAATAATGTTCACTGTTGCTTTTTGACGTGACTCTACAACTTAAATTCGGATTGTTGGGTAGGCCAAAATATTGGCAGAATTAGCGTGTAGGCCTAAGGGCCCAGACCCCTTAGGTCATGGGTGGTTAACCGTGGTTGGTGTTGGGTGACTTTTTCACTTCTTTTGAGATTCGGGTTTCTTCTGTCGAGGTCTTGAGGACTTGGAAGAGCTTCAAGAACTTGAGTAACTTCGAGTATGGCTTGAGTTATGATGAGAGGAGGTTCTCATATAGGATTAGAGGAGGAGGAGAAGGAGGAGGAGGAGGAAAAGATGATGAAGAAGAAGAAATTATGGAAAAGCAGTATATTTAGAAAACCTTGTATTACTTCTGTGTTCCCCTTCTCTCTCAAGCACTGACCCCATGTGAACACTGGAAAATCTGTAGAAGAAGGCGTACAAAAAGAAGAAGAAAGGAATAATTAGTCATGAATATATTATGTAAAAACAGCATATTTAAATGACTTATATTACTTTTCCTTCTCTATTCCCAAATTACCTTTTATCTGCCTTGGTTAAGCCTACTCAAAAGTACGTGAATTCCTCTAGTGTTACGGAAGAGGATAGCATTTCCTTCCTCAGGAGAAGAGGAGGAGGTAATTCGATCAAGTTCCTCAGAATGGTTGGGAGAAGCAGGAGGTCTCTTGGTTGAATGACAATAATAATATAATAATAATAATAATAATAATAATAATACTTTATTTCCAACGTACATTGGGTATTCAAATATGGGTGTACTATTAAAATTTACAAGTAAAATCTTCCTTTAAGAGTAACTTCTTAAGATTATATTTAAAAGTATACACTGAACCAGCATTTTTTAGTTCTCTGGGAAGCTGATTATATAAATGAGGTCCACGAATGTTTATATCTCTTGAGCCAATATCAGTTTTAGACCTTCGTACTAATAAATCTTCCCCTTGACGGGTAGTTAACCCGGTAACTGAGCTTACTGTAGAAAAATTATACAAGCAATCAGGAAGATTGTTTCTTAGTATATTAAAAACAAAGGTACATATATCAAAAACATATTTATCTCTAATCTTTATCCATTCTAGATCTTTTAAAACAGGAGAGATGTGCTCGTATTTTCTTACATTGCCAACAGCCACTCGTGCTGCAAAGTTTTGTAACTTTTGTATTCTTTGTAATTGAGTCTTATTTGTACATCCCCAAACTTTGAGACAGTAATTAATTAAACTCATAGCTAAGGACTGGACAATTATTATACGAGTTGATGTTTCAAATGAGTCTTTTACCCTATTTAGATATATTAGAGTACCCATTACTTTTTTATAAATTTCATCTATATGCATTTCAAAATTCATGTAACGGTCAAAATAGACACCTAGGTTCTTTACCGAGTTCATTGGCTTAATGATATTGCCGTTAAAATTTATATGAAGATTGTCATCAACTTCTGATAATAATTGTCTGGATCCGATAAGAATAGATTGGGTTTTAGTTTCATTAAGTAACAGACCATTTTTTAGAAAGTAACGTTTAGCCATATACAAAATTTCTTCTGCTCTACGAATAATATTTTCTAAGTCATTAATTTCTCCTTCAATTAAGATTTGAGTATCGTCAGCATATTGAATGACATAACAGTTAGGTAAATATTTTACTAGATCGTTTACATATATTAGAAAAAGTATAGGTCCTAGGATCGATCCCTGAGGGACCCCAAACAATACCTTCTTGCGACTTGAAACTACATCTTTTATTCTGACTGACTGGTAGCGGTTTTTTAAATAGTTCTCGAACCAGCTTGGGTCAATGTTCATTTTTTTGCATTTTTCTAATAATATACTATGGTGTACGCTATCAAAAGCTTTAGAAAGATCGAGTAGTAGTAGCAATGATATTTTCTTATTATCTATATTTTTGTATATTTCATCTGATATTTTCAATAAGGCAGTTTCAGTTGATAATTTTGGCCTGAAACCGTGTTGACTTTTTGCAATAAGTATTTTTTTCAAGAAACTCACTTAACTGATTTGCAACAATCTTTTCAAGTATCTTTGATAAAATTGGTAGTAAAGAGATTGGTCTATAGTTAGAGACGTCGTCAGGATTTCCATTTTTAAAACCAGGAATTACATGGGGATTTTTCCATAAATCTGGGTAAATATTGGTAACTATGGAAGTATTGATTATTACCGTCAGATAATATGCTATTACAAATAATGAATCTCTAATAAAACGAAAACAAATTCCATCTTATCCATATGCATTAGAGTCTTTCAGATTTTTTATTACTAAGATTACTGTATTACAATCTACTGTAGTAGGGTTAAAGACATCATTACTTCTATTGAATGCACTATGTTCTTCAAGATTAACATTATTATTATTATTACTACCATCATCACTATTATCATTACCATTACTACCACCATCATTATTATTTACACCATTATCAACATTTCTATTATTATTACTACTACCATCATCATTATTATTACCACCATTACTATTATTGATTTCATTTATTATTTCTTTTCTTGTTTTTTCAAAGGTTTTTTTCCCCACTTCAGCGAAAAAATTATTGAACTCTTCTGCTTTAGCACTTACATCTACCTCATCGGGTATAATTGATATGTTACTACTTTTATTACAGTTATTGGAAAGCATGGTTTTAGCAATTTTCCATGTATCAGAGATATTGCCTTTAGCGTTTTGAAATTCATTTTTGTAATACTGTTTCTTACTGTTACTTAATAATGATTTTACTTGTTTCTTATGCTCTGTAAACTTTTCTCTTAAAGGGATATTATCTCTTTGTAGTTTTACTTCATTTTGTAGTTTGTCTCTTTCTTTCATAATGTTTTTTATGTCATCTGTTATCCAAGGAGCGGGGGGACGAAATATTTCTCTTGTCACGAGTGGTGCACATCGATCTATACATGATGATAAGACACTGGTTAAAATTCTTACTTGTTTATTTATATTATCGGTATATAGAATTTCATTTAATTTATGTACTTCATTCATAAGTAAACTACAAAGTAATTCTTGTGAATAATTTCTTAAGCATCTGAATGTTTTAAAGATTGGTTGTCTCTTTGGTTTGCGAATATTTAGGGACGTTACAATTTCCTCGTGGTCTGCTATAGGAAGTGTCGGTTAAAAAAAAAAAAAAAAAAATATTTTTGTCATATTTGAAGATTTTTTTTTCTTCTTAATTGGTCACTTTTCCAATGAGTTTTCTGGTTTTAAGTCTTTTTTTTTATTTATTTATTCAGATAACTGTACATGGGGACATGTGCACATGGGTACTCCCAGTCATATTGCAGTTGATAAACATAACAATCTATTTGGTTATGTATAAATAACATATTAATAAAATTTGCAATTAATTTTAAATATCATAGCAAGTAATTAATAATAAAATATAGTGTAATAACTGAAGAGTAATTGAGGAGTAATATTTGTAACAATATTTTCAATAGCCCTTGTTGAGTGCTGTAACTTACATTTCACTTTCCAACAGTACTACTGCAGACAATTAGAAGCAGATATAGAATAACAATTTTCAGGTTAGAATAATAAGTAGGTACATATACATATGCATGCATTAATTAGATGAGCAATTGAATCACCACTGGGGCTTCATAGTCATACATATCAAGGGGAGAGAGTATATAATAATAATAATAATAATAAATCTTTATTTCCAAAGTACATTGGGTATTCAAATAAGATGCATATATATTCCAGATAGACATCTGTGGTGTACGATATAGACATACTAAAACAAACAAATCATAAAGATGAGTGTACTATTAAAAATTACAAGTAAAATCTTCCTTTAAGAGTAACTTCTTAAGATTATATTTAAAAGTATACACTGAACCAGCATTTTTTAGTTCTCTGGGAAGCTGATTATATAAATGAGGTCCACGAATGTTTATATCTCTTGAGCCAATATCAGTTTTAGACCTTCGTACTAATAAATCTTCCCCTTGACGGGTAGTTAACCCGGTAACTGAGCTTACTGTAGAAAAATTATACAAGCAATCAGGAAGATTGTTTCTTAGTATATTAAAAACAAAGGTACATATATCAAAAACATATTTATCTCTAATCTTTATCCATTCTAGATCTTTTAAAACAGGAGAGATGTGCTCGTATTTTCTTACATTGCCAACAGCCACTCGTGCTGCAAAGTTTTGTAACTTTTGTATTCTTTGTAATTGAGTCTTATTTGTACATCCCCAAACTTTGAGACAGTAATTAATTAAACTCATAGCTAAGGACTGGACAATTATTATACGAGTTGATGTTTCAAATGAGTCTTTTACCCTATTTAGATATATTAGAGTACCCATTACTTTTTTATAAATTTCATCTATATGCATTTCAAAATTCATGTAACGGTCAAAATAGACACCTAGGTTCTTTACCGAGTTCATTGGCTTAATGATATTACCGTTAAAATTTATATGAAGATTGTCATCAACTTCTGATAATAATTGTCTGGATCCGATAAGAATAGATTGGGTTTTAGTTTCATTAAGTAACAGACCATTTTTAGAAAGTAACGTTTAGCCATATACAAAATTTCTTCTGCTCTACGAATAATATTTTCTAAATCATTAATTTCTCCTTCAATTAAGATTTGAGTATCGTCAGCATATTGAATGACATAACAGTTAGGTAAATATTTTACTAGATCGTTTACATATATTAGAAAAAGTATAGGTCCTAGGATCGATCCCTGAGGGACCCCAAACAATACCTTCTTGCGACTTGAAACTACATCTTTTATTCTGACTGACTGGTAGCGGTTTTTTAAATAGTTCTCGAACCAGCTTGGGTCAATGTTCATTTTTTTGCATTTTTCTAATAAAATGGTATGGTGTACACTATCAAAAGCTTTAGAAAGATCGAGTAGTAGTAGCAATGATATTTTCTTATTATCTATATTTTTGTATATTTCATCTGATATTTTCAATAAGGCAGTTTCAGTTGATAATTTTGGCCTGAAACCGTGTTGACTTTTTGCAATAAGTTTATTTTTTTTCAAGAAACTCACTTAACTGATTTGCAACAATCTTTTCAAGTATCTTTGATAAAATTGGTAGTAAAGAGATTGGTCTATAGTTAGAGACGTCGTCAGGATTTCCATTTTTAAAAACCAGGAATTACATGGGGATTTTTCCATAAATCTGGGTAAATATTGGTAACTATGGAAGTATTGATTATTACCGTCAGATAATATGCTATTACAAATAATGAATCTCTAATAAAACGAAAACAAATTCCATCTGATCCATATGCATTAGAGTCTTTCAGATTTTTTATTACTAAGATTACTGTATTACAATCTACTGTAGTAGGGTTAAAGACATCATTACTTCTATTGAATGCACTATGTTCTTCAAGATTAACATTATTATTATTATTACTACCATCATCACTATTATCATGAGAGAGAGAGAGAGAGAGAGAGAGAGAGAGGAGAGAGAGAGAGAGAGAGAGAGAGAGAGAGAGAGAGAGAGAGAGTTTGTGGTATTTATTTCAGCAAAAGGAGTTATTTGTCCTTACCACAGATGAAGACGCATACATGCATATTCATTCACATCATTGTCATCTGAGGGTAACACAGCAAGGAAAGTGCATTTAATTAATCGCATATACGTACACATATAAAGTCAATTTGCTTTCCAGAGCATCTTAAAAATGCATCCTCCTTCACAGCTTTCAAAGGCAAACTATATAGTTTTCTTTTGGACAAATGGTTGCTGCTCATTAA
>JAXCGZ010019409.1:37500-58373 GCA_037179515.1 Halocaridina rubra | reverse complement strand
TATTATTCCCTGTATTTTCCATCAGAGACCAGGAGTATAAAAGTAGGCATTATAGATTTGTGGATAGATGTTGCAGCATGTACTCTGCCTCACTCTTAAATTGCCTGCTTCTGGCACCTAATAAAAAAACACACACACACACACACTCCTGAAAACGTCTTCTCATATCTTCTTGGCTAAAGGAGAAGATTTCTCGGGGAAAATATTTTATGCCCATTGATCCCGTACTTGTCCTGTTCCCCACAAAAAGTCAAATAACTATATATGTTACTGCGTATAAAAAAAAAAACACTACAAACAAGGATATGAGACCAAGTAAGGTATACAATAGCAAATTGTTATGAATGAGTACGCGCATCCGTTTATAGTCTCCCGTTTGGCACGTTATCACATTCAACTGACAAAACGCCTTTGCTGGAGTTATGCTGATGCGAGCTCCCCTTAACATACAATTTGTTACATAATGAGGAATTATTTTTCATATTATATATACATTAATTTCCCGTTTTAAGGCAATTTACTGCACTATCAGATTTCTTATTTACCTGTAATGCAGCAAGGACAAAAACCACCCAAATAAGACTGGGGAAAACGTGGCTGGAGAAAATTAAAATAGAAAAGGTAAATTGCCGTGGTGTACAACCCTAGAAAATTTTCCCTTTTTCTCATTGTCAATGAAAATACACTTGACTAGACACCAGGAAAATAAATAATTTTCTTCTCCGCTGTTGTATCTCATTATCTATGGTGACTGTTTGTAATTTCGTATAATCAATCACCCGAAATTTTACCATTCATATACATATCCAAGATGGAATTCATTATAAAGTATCATAAATTATTATCTTTAAGGGAAATGCAATAACCTCCTGTAGCTCAACAGGTATGGCATCTACCAGCCACACAGAAAATCTCCAAATTTTACCCAATAAAGTTGAACGCTATACTTCTCTTAGCCAGAACCACTTGAGGATAAGAAGGTAGTATCATCCCTCATATTGATAATACATTCCACACATCGTGGCTCACAGAGTACACCATTTGATGTGTGGAATCTACAGTGGAACAGCATCTTCTCCAACTCGTACTGTGATAAGGAGTGAATTATAATGATAGACAGAAAATATAAAGAAGTAACTAATATAGAAGGGACAAACTAATGTAATGGTAAGCAGAGATATTGTAGGGGAGAGAGAGAGAGAGAGAGAGAGAGAGAGAGAGAGAGAGAGAGAGAGAGAGAGAGAGAGAGAGAGAGAGAGAGAGAGAGAGAGAGAAGCAGTAAAGAAGGGATGCGAGATAAAACTACAGTGTTCGGTGGAAGTCATACAAGACGCGTTGCATAGTTCATTTTTCATGGTTTAATCCCTTCCAATTCCTAATCAAATCCAGGAATGGCCTTAATCATGGCCATAACATCTTGGTTTCAGAAATTCCCAAGTAGGAAAATATTCGTTTATTTTTAAGAAGGAGATAAAAGTACAATCCCGGGTAACTTTAGTGTTCCGGTTTTACGTCACGGACTCCCTTTTCTACCAAGGGCTAGGACAGTTGCCTTCTTGCGAAGGACTTGTGTTGGCAGATGTAATCCTTACCCTGAGTGCAAATGCCTTTTGAGGAGACGAGTAAGCATTTTTATTTCAAAGAAAATATCGAAAATTAGTATTTCTCATTTCCCGTCTATCCATTCAGAAACTCAATATGCATTCCACTGAAATAATAAATAAGTAAATGAATAAATAAATACCATTATGAAAGTAAGGATCATTCACACAGGTGTGTGTGTGTACACATATACATGTTTCAGGAGTGATTTTACAGCTTTATTCATTATAAGCCAGCAGGTAAAGTGTGATGTGCAGTTATGATTGAATGATATGTGTAGTTGAAAATGTCTGAAAATATGAATCTTAATTTTACCCTGAAAAATTACATGAAAATTAGTTATATATATATATATATATATATATATATATATATATATATATATATATATATATATATATATATATATATATATATCTTATAAATCTAGTCTTTGGTGATCTTACAGCTGTGCATAAGTCCCTACCTAAAATCACAAAATAAAATATCAAGACGGTAAGTGGAATTATTATTATTATCATTTGATGCTTGTCTCAACTGAGCTTACACAAGAGAGAGAGAGAGAGAGAGAGAGAGAGAGAGAGAGAGAGAGAGAGAGAGAGAGAGAGAGAGAGAGAGAGAGAGAGAGAGAGAGAGAGAGAGAGAGAGAGAGAGAGAGATATTAATTGAAAGATTTTCACCGTTTTGAGGGATGACATTTCTAAGGCTTTCCCTTATAACATAATCGTCAATCAGTAGTCCCTAAAAGACCTAGGGAACCTCAAAACGATCTTTTAGAACAAAATTTTCATATAACGCCTGTCCCCAGGAAAGAATCCTGGCTTTGGTAACTGAGAGAGAGAGAGAGAGAGAGAGAGAGAGAGAGAGAGAGAGAGAGAGAGAGAGAGAGAGAGCTTGTGTCTGTGCAGCCACTGAGACAAGCATCCGGTGAATCGACGAAGGGCAGGTCAACCGTGACTTTGTGGCCAAGGTTACCATAACAATTCCACCTTTACATACTCCACCTCTTCTTCCTGAGGTTCACTTTGCAATGTTGGTAACACTGTTCTTCATTTATTCTTCATATTCATGACTGTATATATATATATATATATATATATATATATATATATTATATATATATATATATATATATATATATATATATATATATATATATATATACACTGGACTTAATTATTACATTGGTAAGAAATCTAAACAGTAAATTGTGTCATATACAGTAATTATATAACAACTATGACTTAGAGTGAATCTAATTGTATTTTATTGAGAATTCCTATCAATTTAAAATGAGTTTCATAGCTTACATAGTATGGAAGCTAATATACAGTTAAATAAATTATATACAATATTCACCTTTAAATTAGAAAACAAAATTATTCTTGGGTAAATAAAAATAAATATATAATTTTCCTTTCATAATGAGCAAACATTTATATATATATATATATATATATATATATATATATATATATATATATATATATATATATAAATACATTATATCACATATATTTTTTATATTTTATGAAATTATATCATACATAAAAAGCTAATTTTAATTTGGTTGCAGTGTCAAGTTTCAGAGCTTAAATTAGAAAAGATATTCAAAACTTTACATCGTGTCTAAAACAAAATTGGAGAGCTGTGTAACTGCCTTAGCAACGTTATTTATTTTCCACTGTATGTAGTTTGCAATACAGAGTTAATTTTAAGCTAAACTAATCAAGCAATTTTCATCTAAAAGCATATTTACTTTCTATTTTATGCTAGCAAGTACTCTAGGAAGCGTTTCTAAATATCTTCAAATAGCAGCAGCAACAAAATATAACAATAATAATAATAATAATAATAATAATAATAACAAAAGATGATCTTAACAATCTTTCCTCTCTGGAGATCACTACATACAAAAGCAATAGCATTGAAATCACCATGTGTATACTAATATAAATTTGTTTTATTTCTTGGCTTCTGGGTATATGATGATGTGCCAGGTAATCTTTGATTGTAGGGCCATGCCTGCCACCTTGATTGGCACCGGGAAATCACGGAGACCGAGGACACACCCCGTGAATTCTTCCAGTGCCATTCAAAGTAACAAGACTAAGTTCAAAGTATTTTTGTCTTCTGGAGGAGATCCTCAAAGTCTTCTTGTCTTCTGGAGATCCTCAATTGTTCTTATTGATGAGCACTTGGTTCACTTTTTAAGTCACTGAATTTTCTACTTAATGCTGTTGAAAATAAATTGTCCTTTTTTAATTCTTTAACAGAACTCAAAATTCCTTACATATTCATCCATGCATAATTCCAACTATCATTTCTTGTTTGTTACAATGCACATTCGACAGAAGTCAAGTGATTTACAAAGAGACAATGTTTAAACTCGGAACACTCAATATTGGATGATATAGTTCCAAATACCGATAATACTCTGTTTTACACTGCCGAATAAATTAGAAATAACCTTTCCCACTTTGGCATCCAACAGGATTATTATTTTTTTAGAATCTTTCCCTTAAATGCAGTTGTTGAGACATTCCGGGATCCTCCAAGACCACACCCGACGAAGCCGCAAAGCCACACGAGGGACACTCTCGCCTGCACAGGATAATAGCTTTGTCCTTCGTCATAGTTGGAGAGCCACAAAAGAAGCAACAGGTGAAGGATTCCCAAACTCCACCTCCTCCATCTCTCTGTCTCTCTATCACCAACACATCCGCCAAAAATCCTTTTTTTTTTTCCTTGCAACTCAGTATCCTGTTCCTCCTTTGGTTCAACTGTACTTATTCACTCTAAGACAATTACTTTCTAATATCTGCAGAATTACTAAAATAATACCAGTTGCAAATGTATCTGGAAATGATGATATGTGTGTATGTATGAATGTATTCAGAGGATAATTGCAAAATACTATAAATATCTGAGGATGATTTTGAAGATGTGGGGTAGGCCTTGCGTCTGTTATGTTGGGTGTAAGTGAATGAGAGTGCGTGTAAGTGTGTCTAAGGAGAGCTGTGCGAGGTGTGCGCTCCTCGACGGCCAGCTCGGCAATGAGGAGGGGGTGGTAGGGCGTCTGCGGGACCCATCAGCGGGCGGTGAAGCGAGGGGGGCCGGAAGTACGACATCCGGGGGACACCCTGGGGGGACGAGAGAGAGAGAGAGAGAGAGAGAGAGAGAGAGAGAGAGAGAGAGAGAGAAGCAATGCAAGCTAACGTTTATAAATACCAAACTCCTGCATAATACAAAATAGCCTGACTAAAATTACCTACAATAAAACGTAAATAATACCCAAGAATTGAACAAGAAACAAATTCCAAAACATTACATATTGACAGCTATACACGTCAGTACATATACAAACCCAAACACAAAATAACTTTGTAAAAACACAATGAGAGCACTATGACACCTGGTGCTTCATTTGTCTCCTTTATTCCACCCATCCCTTCCCCCCCTTTCCCATCAAAAATCCCCCAAACCCCTTATTCACGACCCTCCCCTACATCAACCCCCACTCCACAGGTCATCCACCCCCATCATCACCACCTGCTACCTATCCCGCCAAATCCCTCCCGTTCTCCCACCCCTCCTCTCCCTCCTTCCCATTCTTTCCCCGCCCTTTCCAGTACCACCCAACTATCTTCAACGCTAACTAAAACAGCACTCCGTATTTTTTTCATATTTAATATTCATTCTTTTCCATTTCTCTACCACCCTTTTCACGCTATTTTCTTCCTTTTCCAGATATGAAATTATTAGTATATATATTTTTTTTTTGAACGTATATATATATATATATATATATATATATATATATATATATATATATATATATATATATATATATATATATATATATATATATATATATATTATATAAGTTAGATAAATATATATGAGATTGCATCATCACATACAGTTTTTCCTTGCTCATTTAATAATAATAATAATAATAATAATAATAATAATAATAATGATAGCAGTAGTAGCAGCAGAAAGTAAAATAAGGACATAAAGTTTAATGTAAAATTTTAATAAATAATAATAAACAAAAAGAAGGAAATTGGGTGCTTGAGAAGTTAGCCAATTTGTTTCATTCATAAAACTTTGAAAAATTATTAGGTATACCGGCAAAAGATTACAGCCAAGATGATAAGTTGGTTCCTTCAAGTTTTTAGATGGAAGACTTAGTAGTAGTAGCAGTAGTTGTTTTAGTAATTGTAGTAGTAGAGTAGTAGACGTATTAGTAGTAGTAGTATCAATATTTTCTCAACTCTCATTGCGTATAAAGTTTCAAATGAAAAATCTATATTCAAGTATAACTAGGAAAGGTACCCATAATTACAAATCATTTAAGTGGCAGACCACAGTAATGCTAATTATTAAACATTACTGCACTCATATACCATAATATGAAAAATAAAAATGGCTGATATGACAAAGTTTTATTTTGATTTTTTTTTCAGAAAAACTCTACGGATTCTCCACTGCGAAAATAGTTTCATTTCCTGGGTAATGATATACGAATCTACGGAATGTTATCAACTGTCTAGTTTTCTTTGACATTCTATTTCACTTTATAACTCTATGGGAAGTGCGCTGCAAAAAGTCACAATAACCCAAGCTCTCGATCCATGATTAAAAAATTCAAAAGAAAGAGGTCACTCTTCCAATGGTCTTCTGATTTAAATTAATATAGCATATCTGTAGTAAGTAGTCGCCGTGGCTCAAGCGGTAGCGTCCGCGACTCTGAGGCGTAAGGTCGAGGGTTCGCGCCCCGTCACGGTCTGAGGTTAGCAAGGGCATGCACTCAGGGTAACGATTACATCTGCCAAAACAAGTCCTTCGCAAGAAGGCAACCGTCCTAGCCCTTGGTAGAAAAGGGAGTCCGTGACGTAAAACCGGAAAAAGCAATCTGTAGTAACTTCTAAAAAGAAAGGAACCCTCAATATATACCTCTCTTTTTCTCTCTCTCTCTCTCTCTCTCTCTCTCTCTCTCTCACACACACACACACATACACAGTCAAATTTGCCTTTCCATGAGGACCTTTCCGCTTTCCATATGGTATAGTACCTAGAAGGTCTACAGATGAGACTAAACTCAGCCCATCAAAATCTTTTGTTTTAACCGCTTACGAAAATATACATTATTCACATTTAGTCTCTCTCTCCCTCACTCTCTCTCTCTCTTTCCATTTATATACATACGTGTGTGTGTTTATATATATATATATATATATATATATATTATATATATATATATATATATATATATATATATATATATATATATATATATATATATCAAACTCTTATTTTTCTTCTCGTTCTTTGTGTTCATATTATTATTACTCATTATTATTATTATTAAACAGAAGGAAATTTTCGCATCTATACATATTTTATGCATCTGCATTATCTAACATTTTGAGCAGACAATGCATATCTTACTTATCCTTTCAAGATAAAGTGGAAATATATATTTTTTTTCCAGCTCTAATACTGAAAAGGAACCATTTTTCTACACAACTCCCTTAAGTGACACATTTACCTGTGGTCATTATCAATCGATACAGGTGATCAGTGGGGGAAAAAAAAGCGAATGGAGTGAGAGTTAGGGCAGTAACCAGGACAGAAGAAGCCTATTCCCTTTTATACATGAAAAAAGGTCAGTGTTCTTTCTTCCAAAAGATACCATGTGGGGAATGGTGTGTAATTATTTCTAGCTTTATAACCGACAGATGGGGTCGTTGTTATAAACACACGCAACTTCAGAGACGAACATGCGCACCCCACGACGTGGAGAGGCATAATGTTAACTTATTTCTCTTCCTTTTCCTTAAGTAAGAGAAGTTAAGGGGAGTAGTTCGTTTGATTGAAATGACGGTTGGATCCGTTTAGATTCGAAATCTGACATGAAAGCCGGTATGGAACGCGGAGATGCAACATGTACAAGTCTATGCAAACCGATTATTTCAGAGTAATATTGCTTTTTCCACTAGAAACACACACAAAATTAGCTGGAATATTTTAGTTAATGAGAGCTAGATTATACAAATGCTCTAAATTTTAGACAAAAATTTAATATTCATGAGTATTATCTCCTCTTTTATCTATGTAAAAAAAAAAACTGCCTCGAAGTATAGGGTGAACATTAAAGTTATAAATTTGTTGATAGTATCAAAATACACTATGTATAGAATATTTTTGCAACAATTACAAAATCAAGTTAACGCATTTTAAACCAGGACAACCATCGCAAACGTGTGACATTTTGAAAATTTTGTCCAAGCGATACCTTCCGAGTTGGCGGATGTAAGGTAACAGTCCAACAGCCACGTGCTTAATAAACATCCGGAAGAAACGCGTGCTGAAAGTTTACCCCAAGTACTAATGCCACGTGCTAACCACCTGCCTTTGAGGTACCCCTTCCCTCCTATATTAATACCCATATCCCTAAATCCTTTTACAACACCTGCCGCTTATTCCTTTGCTTCAGAAGCCTATATTAGTCTACAAGAATCTGTCACAAAGTGCTGCCTCTGAGTATGGAGAAAAAATGAATTCAACCTTTGCTTTCCTCGCGATTTGGTTCTAAATATAAATCTTTCCATAGTGGAAAAGTTGGTCCTCAAATGAAAACACTTTCCACATTCATTTATACGTATACCCGATGCGGATTTCACTTGTCATTCACTTTGAAAAGGCTGAATATATCAACACACACACACACACACACACACACACACACACACACACACATATATATATATATATATATATATATATATATATATATATATATATATATATATATATATATATATATATATATATTGCTAGTTTTTCTTCCTTTCCAGATCATGGTATTAACAACACCTGCTTCCTTACAGTCATCAGAAAAAAGCAGCTGTTTCGAAGTTCCACCCCCCCCCCCCGACGCCCTGTATCCATTCTTATACAGCAATTTGAAGCAAAGGATATATGCAATATTCTACTTATCAATTTGACTCCCTAGATAATTTCTCAGCTAATTACTTATTGCAAAAGGAAATTAAGGATATGGTAAAAGTCGTGTGTGTAAAAATATATATATACATGTGTGTGTGTGTGTGTGTGTGTGTGTGTGTGTGTGTGTGTGTGTGTGTGTGTGTGTGTGTGTGTATTCGAAGAGAATATAGCTGCCTTCTTTTAATGCGTGTGAGTATGAATTATATTTTTCCCCAACTGGAACTCGAACCTAGGAAACAATTACTGTGCCAAGGCGCTAGCAACTACACCACCGAAGGTTAAAAGGGAAACAAACCTTACAGCTTTAACTCCTATACTAGGAATGAACGCGTTCTATCTGAATGCCACTCTGTTCATATTACAGTTTCCCCCACCTCACTCGTGGCTTCGTTTTCGCATTTAATTCAACTCTCAATCTAATAAGGGATCAACAATAATCAAATAAGCACATTACCATATGTGAAAACATGAATCATATTTTACCCCGACTGGGACTCGAACCTAGGACACCTAATTACTTTGCCAAGGCGCTACCAACATATATATATATATATATATATATATATATATATATATATATATATATATATATATATATAGATAGATAGATAGATAAAGAGATAGAGAGAAATTTCAAACATGTCCAGTAAATTTAGTGTTTGTTGGCTAAAAAATAAATAGTTTTTTCTCTTTTATAGACATAGGTGCATACAGGCAATCCAGGAATTTGGGGAGCGAGCTAGTTCAACTTGGTACTGGTATCAAACATGGATCAATGATGAGTTTGTGTCAGTAAGGACATCCGGCAGTAAATGTAAGTCAAATCCCGCGTGAGTCTCTAAGAGAACAGAGAAATAGAGACCACATATGAACCTGGGAAAAGCTGTCGAAAAAGACAAATCGCAAACAGGCAAGCTTGCAAATATTTTTCTTTGAAGCTTTTCACAAGGCACAGAAACAAAAATACCCTTAAGAGGTGTAGCATATATATATATATATATATATATATATATATATATATATATATATATATATATATATATATATATATATATATATATATATGGTGAGTAGATGAATATCATCATTACATTCAAAAGTGGAGGTTCCTTGGTGTGGAGCACTATGACGTCATCACCTGACCTACCAAGTGTTAAAACCACGTGGAGCAATGGTTAGTTGGGTTGCCAGATGACAATTTTGCAATCCATTGATTTTCCCAGTTCGGTTCTTTATCAGAAAGATTCACTCGGTTTGACATTATATCCAAAAAGTAAAAGCAAGTCTATGGCATTTTCTCCATTATATCTGTGATTATCATCAAAATTATTACTGTATGAATTTATAATTATATAAGTAGACTGCATATCTAAATTATTGTACAGTAAATAAAAAAAAAACTTAAGCAGTTCTTGCAACCCTGGAAACCCGGGGTTGGTAGCACAACACCTGCCCCACTTCACGGTCACGACTAGACACTCAACGTCCTTAAGACCTATGAATACAGAGTTTATATTTCCAAACAACATTCCGTCTTTCATAGCCGTAAAAGCACGTGGTTATCACTCTTATTTAGATGTATTTTAGAGGCTATTATTCAATACTTTTTCAATAGATTATTTAACTGAAAAGAGCAAGATGAATAAGCCGTAAGTATGGATACATAGAGGTCGAATTCGTATGTATATCTGCCCCTCTTCACGGTCACGAATACACCTGGGTATAGACCTTATGCCATTGTTCTTCAAATGTCATTTTCCCTTTGTCTTTCAACCTTAAAAAACGAAGACAAGAGAAACATACGACTAAAAGAACAGGATTCGATAACATAATTTTCTCTAAACCATAACGAACTTTCTTGGTGATTCCCAACCACCCACCCACCCACCCTCCAAAAGAAAAAACAGTCGAAGATATATACACCTACTTAAAGATAATACCAACCGGCAATATTTGAGCGAAAGCGAACGATGATCAGAGGGAAAACAATGAATTCAAGGCAGAAGAAGTGTATGAAAAAAAATGGAAAACGGATGCACAAAAAGTGAAACGTACAAAATTTTAGAACAAAGTATTTTGTCAGATCATTTCGGTCTGCCGCTCTTCACGTTGATGAGGCGGAAAGTTCACTGCACTAGACGACGACCATGACGTGGTACAAATGATTCTCCTCCCCAATAATAATAATAATAATAATAATAATAATAATAATAATAATAACAATAATAATAATAATGATATAATAATAATTATCATTATAATAATAATAATAATAATAATAATAATAATAATAAAAATAATGAAAATAATAATAATAATGATAATAATAATAATAATAATAATAATAATAATTAGATAGGTGGTAATCTCAAAGGAAGAAATGCTGAGAGCAAATATAATCATGAAGGAAATAAAGATTGTGATGATGATGATGAAATGAAAAGCGTTGACAGTGCTCACAGCAATGACGCAAAGCATCAATTACATTCATCTTTAAGGCCACTTTCACACCAAAGTAGAACGTCGCACGTGGCATGCCACGTGGCACGCCAGTTGAAAAAGAACATCTGGAAATATACGAAACCTTTCACATAGAAGTGGCGTGGCACGTCCCATGTGCCACTTGCGACGGAAATCGCACGTGGCACATGGGACGTGTCACGCCATTTGTGAAAGATTTCATATATTTTCGGAAGTTCGTTTTCAACTGGCGTGCCACGTGTCACTTAGGTGTGAAAGCGGCCTAAAGAATGAAAGGCGGGAGCACAAAATAACGATAAATATCACGAAACTCCCGAAACTCTTACTACAGAAGGCAATGAGGACGGATACTTATCATTGCTAAATACTATACTTAAGACAGCTTATAAAGCCGGCACTTCCATAATAATGAAAACAATAATGACGCTTCATTAAAAAAAAATGGCAATGTCTGGAGAGTTAATTTTATAATTGATGGTGAGGCTTAAATTGACAAACGAAGAAGAAGAAGAAGAAGAAGAAGAAGAAGAAGATAGAAGAAGAAGAAGAAGAAGAAGAAGAAGAAGAAGAAGAAGTAAAAGAAGAAGAAGAAGAAGAAACTAAAACTACTTATCTGCAAGTCCTCCAATTACCAATTTCTAATGATACCAATCTCTAAAGATGTACAAGAAAAAAATCAATTCTTTTTATTGACTAAATGATGCGGGAGTCTCAAACAGAGACGCTCAATATAAGGGGTGAATATATAATTATAGTCTTATAATAATGGTAATAAGCGATCAACTCACTGCATCGTCATAAAAATAAGTAGGTCCTCAGGAGACTCCCCCGTTCTATCCAAGAAAAACCACAATGCAAGGCCCACGGAATTATATCTAATCAATAAATAATTAGTAACAACAATGTCGCCAATTACTTTATTCAGATGTGTTATGAATAAAAAAAAATAAGCTATTGGAACAGGGATTTTATTCTTTGGAAAATATGAAATATGTAGTTAAGAGAAAGTGTACAAATGTACAAGCATAGCGATTGAGGTACATTCATTGAATAATACAAGAATGTATAAAGCTCTATCAGAAATTCATTATTTATTGTTAATATCTAGCCATATCTTAAATCCATAAAATAATTTCAGATTTAAAAAAAATAAGTTCTCTATAGTGTAAATATATCGCTTGACAGTCTCAGAAACTGTACCAAATTCAACTCAGTTGTTCCTATTAATAAGAGAAGCAACAAAAACGACAACAGTAATAACAGTAACAACGATGACGATAATAATAATAATAATAATAATAATAATAAATAATATAATAATAATAATAATAATAATAATAATAATAATAAAAATGCTTTTTCTTCTTTCAATGTAAAAATCGTTTTAATCTTCCCCGACTGTCGAAAAATCATGGAATAATGTTTATCTATTTTCCGGCTATTTTATTATAACTTTTATATTGTGTACATTGATCCAAATTCCTAATGGAAAATACTTAAAATTAAGAAAAATTATAAGACTCTTAATATAAGAAAAAAAATAAATTGGCAAAAGTAATAGAATTTTTCTTTAAATGTCGAACCAATTTCGACAAGAGCAAACAAGAGCGCAAATAATCCAAATAATTATTTTAAGAGCGTAAAAATATTGATCACAGTCAAAAATTAATTAATCAAAGACTCGCACTCTGGCGTTCAAACTCCGCAACACAGATTGGTAAAGACATAATATTGTGCGAACCAGCTTGTATATTAGATAGGAGGGATTCTCTCTCTCTCTCTCTCTCTCTCTCTCTCTCTCTCTCTCTCTCTCTCTACCTTTTTGAGTCCAATTTTCAACCAATGAAAGGTCCCGATAATCAAACATACGGGGCAAGCGACTGATAAAGCCAAAAGTCACGTGGTATTGTGTTTGGGCAAGCAAATGAATAAAACAAACACAGCTGAACAAACAACAGAGAAATAGGTAAAAAGAAAGAAGAAAGAACGCCTAAAGACCACAGACTTTTATGCACACAGAGAACATGTGCTGTGCAAGTCTTAATTAAATGCGTCAGATTGTTAAGTATCTCATTTATCAACGGTTACTTAGCTCTTCGTGTGTGCATATGTGCTTGAATATACATACGGAGAAGTGTTCGTATTTGCTCAAGCTCAGCTCCGCTGCTATGTTACAGCATGTTGTGTGTTACATCTGCTTGTGTTACTACATATTATCATACTCTACCTGAGTAGATGTAACTGGAGGAGCGAAATGTGCATTTTAGGGGTAGCTCTCAATATTTCAGTCGTAATTATCATCAATTATTTAAAACTAGAAAATTCATAATATTCATTGATACTGAATTGCATTTTCAGAAGAAAAAAATGTGTTTAGAATGTTGACCTCTTGATTATCGCTCTAGTACACTTATCAGCCACAGAGGGCAGCACTATATCGGGTGAGAAAATCTAACACTTAAGGGGGGTTTACACGGTCAAGCGGTTCGTCGAACGCGGTTCGACAGACAAGTGTTTGAAGTGATGTTCGAAACGTGTGAACGGGGTATTTGGTTGTCGAACACGGAACGTGTTCGACAACCAAATACCACGTTCACACGTTCGAACATCACTTCAAACACTTGTCTCACTTCAAACACTTGTCTGTCGAACCGCGTTCGACGAACCGTTTGACCGTGTAAACCCCCCTTTACATCTGAAAAGAACTAAACGAAATGGCACCAAATGTCTTTCGTGGCACTGGCACTATTCCTAATTCATTAATACATGCAAATATCACAAACGGTGTTTAACACCGAAAATCGATGATATATTTATTTGTAGTTTATAAGTCCGGATGGCACTATTTATAATTTATTAATACATGCAAATATCACAAACGGTGTTTAACACCAAAAAGCGATAAAGGTATTTGTTTGTAGTGTATAAAAGTTCGAAATCATGTGCTCGCAGTAAAGAATTAATTGCAATATATACGTCACTCTTCCAAAGGTGAAAAATTTTATTAAAATTCGTACACGTATTCCAGTGTAAAATAGCTCATTTAACCACTACAAAATTATCTATATCTAGTTATTATGAAAATTAATAATAATCTACTACACTAGATCCATTCATCTTTAAAATTATTAACAAACGAGGTATTAGAGTGTTGAAATTTATAGAAGAAAAAAAAAATATATTTTTTATTGTTATGAAGTCTTTTTCGCAGATGCTGTTCAAAACTGGATTCCATATTCCGCAGAGTACAGAGACGTAATTGAAAATAGCCATTTTGAAGGAATATTACATTGCAATTAGAAATTTAGTAATTATCGCTTTTAGAACATTTATGCTCAGATAAGACGTGATCGTAAAAAATTGATGTAATAAATTTTACACGCCTAAATATAAATAAAATGTCTGTGCTAACTATTTGGCATGTCTCAGGGGCAACACAAAGTAGCCACAGTAGAGATGACGCAATAATTTATAAACACTCTAAAACCATGTAGTAGGTTGGCCAATGGCACCAACAGCCTGTTGCGATACTACAACTGAAGTGTCTTGTTGACTTAGAGACTGTCCAGTACAGTTCGATGTAAAGTCTTCCTTCCCTTCCGGTTTTCTTTCTATGCCTACATCGACACCGAATATTATTGGATATTCGTTACTTATGTCTTATTATCCCTTCACATCTGACAAGTCACAATACTCCCCATCTGTTTCTCTTTATGTTTTCTTCGTGCCCAGGCCCGATGAGGGTAGATATATATTTGTTTTGGCCCGTCTTGGTGTCACAATCATAAAAAAGAGCAGTAGCTCATGTCATGACTTATGCCACTAGTAATCGCTTACAAAAAAAAATAAAAGTAGTCATCGAACCTACATATGTGCTTATGTCACAAGGTTTATAATTGGCTCGTAGCAAAATAATATGGAAATTAAGGGGAAAAATCTCTTGTTGAATTATCGTTGTAACGTGTAATAGGGAGACAATTAATGTGAAGATGAATAATTTCCGCTTATCTGGTGGGGAAACTAGTTGTCGGTAGGTGAGCTTTTTTCAAGTTTTAAAGACATTTGCTGAGCTAGCCAAAGCTAATATCATAACAGCAGTCACAGTCTCATTCCCTAACTGAGGACTCCACCCCAAATTCTCTTAACTTTTTATATTTACATTCATGCACTACGTCTCCAGTTGTTAGTGTGAGGTGCATTCTCTTCAGCTGACCCAAGCTCTTATCACTTAACTAATAATAATATTAATAATAATAATGACATTCTTATTAGTAGTAGTAGCAGTAGTAAGTAGTTCTTCGACTTTTACCCGTATATTACATTTTATATATATATATATATATATATATATATATATATATATATATATATATATATATATATATATATATATATATATATATATATATATATACACACACACACACACGAGCCATATACCCCCTAACAAGGGGGGTGGCTGAGTCAAAAGAAAACAGCTTTGACTCTGCGGGAAAACATCAATGGATTTCCAGTCCCTTCGCTCCTCCCAATTTACTCGACTATTACGACACGTAGAGGAACAGGGAGGAAGTATTCTTGCCTCCCTTCCACCCTGTATTTTTCTTTATATTAAATGCAATGTTCACAGAATTCAAGTGTCTTTAAATTATAAAAAGTGGAGGCACTTCTCTAGTAAACTCTCAAAACAGCATTTTCTGAATATTGTATGTACAACTTTATTACTGCTTATCCTTTTAATGCTAACAAATACTGAGCATTAATAAAAGCCTATATCTTCACAGAGGTCAAGAGATTTATTTCTGCGTCAAGAAAAGATTACCGCTTCGAAGATTCTTTCAGATATCTGCAAGACCAATTAAGAAAATCATGTGCAGAAAAAGAGACCAAATGACAGTATTTCGGAATGATTCGAAACCAAGAAACAGCGAAAGGAGTGAGCTGTAAGGCGCTCACTCTTTGCCAGAGGCATTACAACACACGCATTGCGTGGCTTTTCCTTCCGACTTAAAATCATGGAAAAACTCCACCAAAGTCAGCAGGGCTTTCGTTATCGCCGGAATTGCGAAGCAGTGCACCGGGGCAGCGTCGTTATTAAGGATCGCCAAGTGAAACCATCTCTCTCTTCAACACAGTTGATAGTTGGGAAAGTGGGAGGCGGGGGTGGCAATTAGACCTGCAAAAAATGGGGGGAGGCTAAAATTGAGCCGGGGGATTAGCTGAGGTTGGGGAGCCGTTGGTCAAATTGAGTACACGAAACAAAAGATTATCGAGTGCGCTGAATAAAAGGTAAAATCCTATATTAGAAAATTAATTATATTTAGTGTCTCATTATACCAAAAGAAATATTTATAGATGGATACCAAAATAAGAATTAATATAAAGTATGGTACGAATTTGGAATTCTGTGTATGGATATGTCCTAACTGAAAACAACAAGAATTATAAAAAAAGGACAAAAACAATGTGAAGTGAACAATAACAGAAATACTCAACCGAGCCATTTGCAACATAGGCAAATTACACCTCCTGATACCCGTACAATCACCTAAGTAAACCCGAGATCGATTGCGGGTGAGCGTGTGCTTCCTAATAGGCAATATTGTTCGCGTGATACATTGCATATTAATAGAGAATCAATAAAATGTGATGACACCTTAAGGATAATAATACTAAAACAGGTTTTGAGGTGACAAAATTTTAACACTTCAAGAGTAGGATAAAAAAAAAAAGTTTTGTACATTAACAGATCCGTACTATTATCGATTAAATCTAGACGAATGATAGAAAGATATTGTTAATATGTGTAAACACAATACCAAAATATTCTAGCAATAGGCATAAGTAAGGACGACCTAAGAAACGACCATATTTATGGAAACTGACAAGAAGAGCCTGGAAACCAGAGGAAGTAGCAATAGAAGGTGGGGTAAGAGAAGAGGAAAAGTGGAAAGGGGGTATACATGAGGAAAGGGGGAAGTGGAGGAGAGACAAGAGAAAATGACGGTGGGGGGAGGACGTCAGCCTGGGGGACCGGAAGTGGCCTGGATGAACCCCCGGATTTTTTGCCGGTTACAACACCACTTCTACAATGCCGAGGTATCCAACATTTTTATACGTGAATATTATATATATATATATATATATATATATATATATATATATATATATATATATATATATATATATATATATATATATATATATATATATATATATATATATATATAGTCTTTGACTCAGCAACCCTCATTATAAGGGGGAATATGGCTGTGTGGTATATGGATGTATATATATATATATATATATATATATATATATATATATATATATATATATATATATATATATATATATACTAAAGACGTTAGGAATTTATAAATAAATACACCATCATTTATATGGATACAAATCAATCACCTAAAAAAGTCTGAGCTATTATAATACATATGAGCAAGTTTTTACAAATAGCATTTGGGTTAGCCTATATAGATTAGTATGAAAAAAACTGACAAGATGTTGCTTAACCTCGTTTAAATTATTATATATATATTATATATATAATATATATATATATATTATATATATATATATATATATATATAATATATATATATATATATATATATATAGTCACAGAATGGAGAGATAAGATTAAATAATTTGAATCTCGGACAGTAACGCTCAAATTTCTCCAAATATCCTTTAAAATTCAATGGAACCACAATTCATAACTCATTACCTCTAAGTTTTTTCATATATATATATATATATATATATATATATATATATATATATATATATATATATATATATATATATATATATGTGGCTCAGGCGGTAGCGTCTCCGACTCTGAGGCGTCAGGTCGAGGGTTCGCGCCCCGCCACGGTCTGAGGTTAGCAAAGGCATGCACTCAGCGTAAGGATTACATCTGCCAAAACAAGTCCTTCGCAAGAAGGCAACCGTCCTAGCCCTTGGTTGATAAGGGAGTCCGTGACGTAAAACCGGAACATATATATATATATATATATATATATATATATATATATATATATATATATGGGCTAGATCAATCTCAGAATAAGCACCTAATGTCATTTTTATTCTTAATCTAGGACTGGGGCAAAAGGTCCGTTAAACTAGCTAAGCGAGATTAGGTTAGGTCAGACTAACATGGCCTTTGCCTCAATCCCAGATGAAGCACCTAAAAATCACGTCAGGGGCCAAGGCTAGAAAGCTTTCAATCCGTATATTTTGTAATTCGATGTTACAATATGAATTTGGACAACATTTAAACTCCATATTGCTTTTGAAATCGTTCTTAGCATATTCCTGATGTGTCAAGAATATTCTCTGGAATTCTTTAATATAATAAAAATATAAAGGGGGGAGTGAAAGTCACTCATAAGTCGATAATGGCTCTCGTTAATGAATTTCTTAAAATCTGGGTTGTCTTGGGGCTACATTATGTAAATAGTATACTTAAAATTGTAGTTAAAATTAGCTCTGTGGGAATTTATTGTTAATATTTTTAAAGACTGACTGATGAGTCACTATTTAATATAAATACTATATTTTCTCAACAGTTACAAAATCATGAGTCTATATGTACCATTGACTAATGTAAGTCTCTCCATATCAATATCAATATATATATATATATATATATATATATATATATATATATATATATATATATATATATATATATATATATATATATATATATATATATATATATATATATATTGATACAAAAAAAAGTGCAATATACTAATATTTCAATGTGTTGTATTTTTTCCTATTAAAAAAATGGCATATATTCTTGTGAAACTGCATATTACATCTGAAGTATGCGAATGCCCTAGAAAATCCTAAATAACTTCCTAACGTCCGATTTTTAAAACTGCAATATACAAATTGCAAGCTTTAGACTCAGGATTATATTATAAAAATACTCTTATCTCAGTCATCTTGACACGATGAATAGTTATATAAGAAAATAATTATAAATTATCTCATATGAAGTCAGAAAAATATTCTCTTAGCAATAGAAGCGGGCGAGTTGAATAGTACTGCCGGATGATGTCAGCACAAGACGGACTCCCTTTTCTTTCAAGAGCTAGAACGGTGCCCTCTTACAAAGGACTTTGTTTCAAGCAATGTGATTATTACCTTGAGTGAATGGCCTTTCTGACCTCAGATGAATCAAAGTCATGCGTGTTACCACCGTCCACTCAGCACAATATGATAACGGTACCAATAAATTTCACAATACAAGGAGACACAACGCAATAGACTAGGTACAAATGGAAGGCACAGAATTATTCTAATTATTATTATTATTATTATTATTATTAAGTGTTCAATGATTATCGAAATCAACTGAATACATTAATTTAGTCATATTTTAGAGGGATACAATAACTTTACGCATGTAGGCTATAGATTTGCTTCAATTAAAACTCGTGTAATTATCACATAACTTGTGTACTACTCTGTCCAGCGACGGAAGAGTACTGTACAATGCATTATGCAATACAAATTACATAGCACATAAGATATTAAATGCTGTAATTACGCACTAAAATTAATTATATGCTACCAACAGATAAATAAACATAATAACGAGATTTTTAATAATAAACATAAATCAATAAATTAATAGTATGTCAAGATTTATATCAATAAGCGGGAAATATCAGATGTCACCTTACGATATGCTACATTTTTTTTTACACGTATGGGTAGAAAGGACCGAAAGTAACCCTCACTAAAAATAAAAATAGACGATTGGGCATCTGAAGTCAATTATTCGAATTTATATGTGGAACTGATATAAAAGGAAATATATGCGAGTAGCCTAACGAAACACAGGTTAAATTTACGAACAAAGGACTAACATTATTTTATAGAAAATCTAAAAAGAAAGTGATTCATATTCTCTCTTTCTTTGAGAACATAATTATTTTTTTCCACAGTTATATTCTAATATTTTCACTCAATGGTTTAATACAAAACTTTAATGATTATATTATGTACTTCAAGCATAAGGAGAGCCATAGAAAAAAAGGTTCGCCTTCCACACAATTATAGCATAATTCAACATTAACTCCATTACATGATTTTTAAGAACCATCCCATCTGCTGTTTTGTACTACAGGGCTGATTCATTTAAAAAAATTCGTTCACATCATTACCACATCAGTAAAGAATGTACAATAAATAAAACGTACAAAACGGGTTCTCATAAATTCTACAAGTATGGAACGTGATATCCGGATTTTTTTTTTTTATACAGCTTCACCGATCGCTGCCGAGAATACAAATATGTAAAAAAAAACTTCATCTTATTCTGTTGGAGAACTTACATGTCACAGACACTATTTCCGGTATTGAATATAGTCTTATTTGGAATAAGCGTTGATTAATCTCATAGGTCTTTTACTAATTAAAATTTGAGATAAACAAAATGTACTAAAATAAAAAAAAGCAATCGTTATAAACAAAGTAACCATTTAACAGACGATGGGAATATGACAAAATACGTCAAATACTATTTTTTCATAGATATGTGCATACTGATTGGTATTACATTTATCCGTATATAATAATTGACTATGAAGAGCCATATAAGAACATACGATCCAAAGTTTAGCCCAAAAATTAGGCACCATGTGCTTCTCTTCACTAATAGTTCTCATTCATAGATTACGAGTTCAAAAGAACCAAAAATAAAAATAAAAACACGATAATAAATGTACAATTAA
>JAXCGZ010019409.1:10000-32500 GCA_037179515.1 Halocaridina rubra | reverse complement strand
AGGTGTGGGCGGTGGGGGCAGAAGGATTAAGGCTGAGGTGGAAGGGGAGTGGGCCAGGACAGAGGAGGGAGGGGGTGGGGATGAGAAAAAAAATAGGTATCCCGAAGGATTTTTCAGCAGCTGGAAAGAGTGTGTCCAAGCCGGGGCCGAACTACCGACTGTTGTGCGAAGGGCCTCGCGCCCCACCGCCTCACGCACAGAGAGCCACCTGCCGACATAACCGGTAACTAACGATACCTGCTCTTCTTACCGCCGCTCTCGTTGCCTTAGTAGGGGATTTTTTCCCCGTTTCGTTTCACTTATTATTATATGAATTTAATTAGTAATGTATTTTATTGGAGCGATTTTGGACTATGGTTTGCTTCCAAGCTGATTATGTTTACCATTCGCTCTCCAAGGGCTTACTAATAAGGCACAACCTTTGGTACAGTCACGCTTTTAGAGTCACGGTTCTCTCCTCCATCTGGATTCCGACGAGCTAATAATGCACCACACACTACGCGTATATTCCAAGCAAATACACACGCCCACCACGCCCGCATTCACGTATGTAACGCTCCTGCCATTTTTCGTTGCTTTCTGGAAAGGCGGAGTTTCAGTTAACGAAAGCTCAAAATATCCTCCCATTCATTCCATACAATGAAGAAGGCTAACTTCGCTCACACTAACTAGACGATAATCTTGAGATCGAGAAAATGTAAAAAGGAATGCCTGACGCTTTGCGACTGATCGATCACAGTAGTTATTTATGTGGATATGACCGGCAAACCGTCGCCAACCACACCGTCAGACCGGCGTCATTGCTACCAACGAAACCACACAAAGAAATCAACTATAGCTGCCGTCTTATGCGCTTCGTGACAGGATTAGGATACTATCAGGCTATTGCTGCACAAGCACAGGATTGAACTCGTTCTTCATATTACCTCCTCCATGTGATTCTTGTCATTAGAATCAGAAACAAAATAAATGGTTCTTTTCAGATAACATTATCGGACATGAATAAATTTTTAGCAAATAACTCTCTCTCTCTCTCTCTCTCTCTCTCTCTCTCTCTCTCTCTCTCTCTCTCTCTCTCTCTCTCTCTCTCTCTCTCTCTCTCTCTCTCTCTCTCTATATATATATATATATATATATATATATATATATATATATATATATATATATATATATATATATATATATATATATATATATATATACATATATATATATATATATATATATATATATATATATATATATATATATATATATATATATATATATATATATATATATATATATATATATATATATACATATATATATATATATATATATATATATATATATATATATATATATATATATATATATATATATATATATATATATATATATATATATATATAACCATATTCGTACAGTGCAACTGCTTAGTTCTTAGTAGGGTTTAAAGACACAAACCCGAATGATCGCAACTGTTTTCAGTAAATATTTCAGCCAGTGCGCAAATTCTGTCTAAAACCTTGAATATATATATACCTTATATAACAATATTTGCTTTATTGATGTTCTGCAAAAATGTAGAACATTTACCTCGGTAATCTAGGTTCATAACAGCCCATTTTGTTATATTATTCATTCTAATAACTTTAGGGAACCGCGGTAGTGAAATGGTTAGAGCAATCGACTAGGGAGGTGATAGACCTGCGATCAAGTCCACCGCGGAGGTCTAAGTAGGGTATCTAGTCTTAGTTTCCTAGCTAAATCCTGAGTCCACCCTCTTTATGGGGGTTAATAGTAACACAAACTGATGTATATATATATATATATATATATATATATATATATATATATATATATATATATATATATATATATATATATATATATATATGATTCATGCCCATAACTTTCACTTGAAGAATCAGTATTTTGGTCGGCCTTTCAAGACATGTTGCCTCGAATTATTTTGAAATTAATAATGATTATGATAATAATAATAATGATAATAATAATAATAATAATAATAATAATAATAATAATAATAATAATAATAATAATAATAATAATAATAATAATAACAATACCCATTTACATTGATATCAAAGACCATCAGCTATTAAAATTTATATTTTATTATCTCATTTGTTTGAAAACTATACTGTGAACGAGATTCTCTCTCTCTCTCTCTCTCTCTCTCTCTCTCTCTCTCTCTCTCTCTCTCTCTCTCTCTCTCTCTCTCTCTCTCTCGCTGACTGCCTCAGATAATGATGGGAACACTTAGTGGTTTCGGGAGTGGTAGGGGACGGGATAAGATTGACCTTGGCCAGGTATGTATGGCACTTGTGTTCATTACAAGGCCCCTTACCAAGTTCCATTGATTCCTTCCACCCTTCCTAAAGTTTGAGAACATGACACCTGCCTTCATCATTAATATTATACCACCAAATCTACATTACTTGAATGACCATATTCGTCTTGGGTTAGTTTCAAATAACACGTGTGCCTATGAATGTAAATAAACAAACAAATAAATAAGCAAATGTATACACAGATTAATAACTATATATATATATATATATATATATATATATATATATATATATATATATATATATATATATATATATATATATATATATATATATATATATATATATATATATATATATATATATATATATATATACATATATATATATATATATATATATATATATATATATATATATATATATATATATATATATATATATATATATAATATATATATATATATATATATATATATATATATTATCAGAAAAACACAGTTAACCACGAGTAATTTCCCTTAGATATATAAATGTTCGTTAAAAATCATCGTAGACATCATCAATTGTGAATATAATATTCCAATCGTAATTCCAAACTCTAAATTTTTATTGTTAAATTTTGTTCATGCAAAACGTGGCCATATGCTGTCAAAAATTAATGCGGTTAAAACCTACGGTATCCTTCTAAGCATCATAATTTAAATTCATAAATATCTTGAAGCAATCATAGGTGGAACATGCATACAGACAATCAAGAAGAGCCAAGCTGTAGGAGTCAAAGATGTGTGAGGATTGGCTAAGATAAATGAAACAGGACATGGAGAAGTTGGTTTTGATGCTGCGAATATCGGAAGATATATTCCAATACACCTACATTCAGCATGGACGCACAGAAGTAAAATAGAACATAAAAAGTGGAGAAAAATAGACCAAAACATTTGAAATGTACACCGCAATGCTCCTACACTGCATATATAGAGAGAGGTGACCACCAAGTGATATTCCTTTCAATATATAAAGTGAAGTGAGAACAATTCTCTACATAAATCCAATGAGGAAAAATAAAGCATAAGTCAGTCTAAATGAATTATGATGTCATGGGAATATAACCTATAAAATTGTGACTCAATTCTTTTATTGTAGACGGCACCTGCTTCTAGGGAATATTGCAAACAAAACACACAGAGTCAAAAGTCCTTCTTGATCTATCAACTTTCCGACTATTTTTTGAGTGACTGCCATGATGAGATTGATTTCATATCACTGGATATTCAATCATACACACACACACACACACACACATGTAGGGAAATATTGTTGAGAAAAAAAAGTCTAAAAGACCTTCAAGAATTCAAAGAAGTGTTCATTAGACAATACAGAACACAGGAAGAGACGGGAAAGATCAAAAACTTGTTGCAAGAGGCAAGAAGGTTAAATGATGAAAGAAATGAAGAAGAGAAGAAAAATTTTCATTACAGAGTTCTTCCAGACAAAGAGGAGATAAAGAAGATAATGACAGAAGATCAGGGGATGGGGCCTCATTAAGATTGTTATACACAAATGCTGATGGATTAGCTGGTAATGCAGTAGAATTAAAAGATAGGATTCACAACAGTAAGGCAGATATAGTAGCAATTACAGAGACTAAGTTGAGTGAGGACATAAACAGTGTCACAGTTTTTCCTAAGGGTTTCAGAATACTAAGGGTTGAAAGATCTGAGAGGACTGGTGGAGGGATAGCACTGCTCATAAGTGAAAGGATTCAAGTCGAAGAAATAAACTTGGCTATAGAAAGTGAGTTCAAGGAATTTCTTGTTGCTCGCATAAATACTGGGTCAGAGAGCATTATAATAACTGTTGTATACAACCCACCAAGGAACCAAAATTGGCTTGAAGTTTATGAGGAAAGTCATATAGGTACTATTGAAGTCATAAACTCAGTTGTTAACATGGCACGGGAAAAAAAATGTAGGATTTTGATTATGGGAGACTTTAATCATAAAGAGATAGATTGGATAAATCTTGACCCACACAGTGGTGAGGACTCATTCGGGGCAAGATTCCTAGATTGCGTACAAGGGAATTTCCTACACCAACATGTAATGGAACCAACAAGGGCCAGGGGTGGGGATGAGCCATCACTACTTGATCTAGTGTTCACAGATAATGTGTTGGATATTGAAAAAATTGAGTATGAACCACCAATTGGAAAGAGTGACCACTGTGTGTTGTTGATGGAGTATATCATTGAAGATATTCTTCCTGAGAGTAGAGGCACTGAGGACATGAGGAGGAACTATCCGAAAGGAGATTACATCAAAATGAATGAGCTTTTTGCAGTTATTGACTGGAGAACCTTATTTTACAACAAATCTGTACAAGAAATGTATGACATCTTTTGTGAGAAATATGGGAAGATAGTAGATTGCTGCATACCTGTCACCAAAGTAGGTGTAATTCATGCCAGAGAGAAATGGTTCGATAATGGGTGTAAAAGAGCTAAGGAGTGGAGAGACAAATGCTGGAAAAGGTATAGGAGGAGAAAAAACATAAATGCCTGGCAAACCTACAAAAGAGCAAGAAATGACTACCTAAGTAAAAGGAGAGAGGCAGAGAGAGACTATGAGAGGGACATCACCAGGAAGGCTAAAGAAAATCCCAAGCTTTTCCACAGCTTTATCAGAGGAAAACTGAAGGTAAAAGAACAGGTTTTAAGGCTAAAGAGAGCGGATGGAAGCATCACTGAGACGGATGAAGAGATCTGCAAAGAATTGAACAAGGAGTTTCAGTCAGTATTTACAGTAGAAAATACCCCACCCCCTCAGATTGCAGTGATAGAAGCTCAAGGGCCGGTATTAGAGAACATCAACCTTACAGCCACAGAGGTATGCAAAGCGCTGATGGATTTAGATGTTCATAAAGCTACAGGTCCTGATGACATATCCCCTCATGTGCTTAAAAAATGCGCAAACACAATATCAGTGGCACTAAGTATCATATTTAAGGAGTCACTGGAGTCGGGGGAGATTCCAAGATGCTGGAAACAAGCAAATGTGATACCTATCTTCAAAAAGGGAAGGAGGGATACGGCTCTGAACTATAGACCAGTTTCCTTGACCAGCATAGTTAGCAAAATTATGGAGAAACTACTAAGGAAACATATCTCTCTTCACTTGGAATCCTTCAACTTTTTGTCAGTGAGGCAACATGGCTTCAGAGAAGGTAGATCAACAGTAACAAACTTATTAGAATTTTATGATGAGGTAAGCCAAATCTTACAGGAAAGAGAGGGCTGGGCAGATTGCATATTCCTAGACTTCCAGAAAGCGTTTGACACTGTTGCACATGAGAGACTTATTAGGAAGCTGCAATCAATGGCTAGAATAGGTGGAAATGTTTTGGAATGGATAAAAACTTACTTAGAAGGAAGGGAACAGAGGGTTAGAGTAAGACACCCAGTGTCTGAATGGAGAAGAGTTAGTAGTGGAGTTCCACAGGGTTCAGTTTTAGGGCCACTTTTGTTCCTTGTATATGTAAATGACCTACCAGAGTCTGTAAATTTATTCATGAATATGTTTGCAGATGATGCAAAGATTGTGAAGAAAGTAAAAAACGAGAACAATGGTAGAGAACTTCAGGAGGATCTAAATAATCTGCATGAGTGGTCAGAAAAGTGGCTAATGAAATTCAGTACTTCAAAATGTAAGGTAATGAGAATGGGTACAAGTGCAAGAAGCCCAAGCTTGACTACTCGGTGGCTGGAGTACAACTTCAAGAGACAGAAAATGAGAGAGATCTAGGAGTAAACATACTGGCAGATTTGTCTCCAGAAATACATATAAATGGCATAGTAAGGGCAGCATATGCATTCTTATCAAATGTAAGGGTAGCCTTCAGGCACATGGACAAGGAAATGTTCAGAAATATTTATGTAACCTATGTGAGGCCAAAACTCGAATATGCAGCCCCCTTTTGGAATCCGCACTTGAAAAAGCACATAGCTAAGCTTGAAAAAGTTCAAAGACATGCCACGAAACTGGTGCCAGAAATACGCAATCTCAGTTATGATGAGAGGCTGAGGGAATTAGACTTACCATCACTCGAAGCTAGAAGAGTGAGGGGGGATATGGTGACAGTCTTTAAATTCCTTCATGGTTATGATAGAGTGGATAGGGATCGATATTTTGATATGACTGGCTCTAGAACTAGAGGTCATAGTTTGAAGCTTCGTAAGAAAACTTGTTTGCAGGATGTAAGGAAATACTTTTTCAGTTTAAGAGTAGTTGATAATTGGAATTGGCTAAGCGAGGAGGTAGTTAATGCTATCTCAATCCATAGTTTTAAGGACAGGTATGATAAGTATCACTAAGTATAAAATGGAACCGATGAGGAGACGGGAAGATACGAGCTTTGGGCTCTTTCCCGTAAACACAATTAGGTAATCACACACACACACACACACACACACACACACACACACACACACACACACATATATATATATATATATATATATATATATATATATATATATATATATATATATATATATATATATATATATATATATATCGTCTGATTAATATTTTTATTCTATTTTTAGCTAAAATTGAATGTTTGAACATCTGAGAACCAAAAGTCTGATTGTTCTAAGAAAATTAAGATCTCTTTTTAGGAGTATGGCTGTATATATGAATATAATATATACATAAATATTATTATTAAGTTATATATTCTTTATTGGGACTTATAAGACGATATTTGATTGCTTTTGGAATTAAAATCATTAACTTTTGATAAAGTACACCGGTAGTCTCAATTAACTTGTGATCGAAAATCGCCAGGAAGGTCTTGTTAACTTTATATAAAGTACAATTCTATTAGCATAAATTTAGATACTGTACTCATAAGACTAGTGAGATAAAAGAATTGGAAGTCAATCATGCAGCTCAAATAATTACAATTGTGGAAAACTATATCTTAGCTGTGTGCATACACACAAACACACACACACACACACACACACACACACACACACATATATATATATATATATATATATATATATATATATATATATATATATATATATATATATATATATATATATTCGAGGACAGTAAGTGAAAAAGGTAACACTAAAATTCTGAAAAAAGTGGGACTTATTATAACTGAATCGCGAGTATTATCAGGCCTTCATAAGCCAGTAATGACTAGAGTAGACTAAAGGTTACTAGTCCCTTTCCACCTTAGTGTGTGACTGTATGAGACACTGAAAAATATATGATACATTTTTACGTGTCTAGTGGTTCAAGGCCCTATCATAATGACGCAACTTCCTACGATTTTTAGGGAATTTTTCTTACGCTTTTGCGCAATGTGATTGTTGCCCGAAACCCGAGATTTCCGCCAACAAGCTGTTTACGGAAATGATCGAAAACGCTCGACATATCGGGCAACAGAAAAAGTCTTTGGAAATCTATAACGAGTACCCTGAATGAAATATATAATTTCGTCTTATTGTAATTTATTTAATAAGGACTATAATTTTGAATCTCTAAATAGATTTAAATCATACTTATTATATATTATTTACACTGACTTCATTATTCAAATATGAACAATATGCGTTGATTTGATATCGGTCTTTGCAAGTTTCTACCAATTTATCCAATTAAGTGAATAATTTTACAATTAAATGGTGATGTAAATATTGCAAAAGTAAATTCACAATGAAAATTGGACTGTAAAAAGAAAATGTTCGTCTGGCACCACTCCCAAAAGGTAAAAAATCAGTTATAAATAATATGAACATTTTGTCCTTGAAGTTGTATTATTATTAGGCCTACTCTTTACACTAGTTAGTCAAAGGTTCTCTAGCATTTTAGTATCCAGTCAATAATAAAGGTTACATGATTTTACTTTATACACCTGTAACTTCATTTTCTTTACATGTACAAATGAAATATTTAACCAAATATTGTAGGAAAATAATGAAGCTGCTACAACAGGGTGAACCTTGCAAATCGTAATTAACACATACTTAAAAACCATTTAACGCCATTTGGGGAAAACAACTTCATGGAAAATTAACCACAAACAGCTAACCACTATAACACATTCCTATGACGTCACTCCATTTAAAAAAACGAATACAAAAACACGAATATATTACACATGCACACACACATACATACATTATATATATATATATATATATATATATATATATATATATATATATATATATATATATATATATATATATATATATATATATATATATAAATATAAATATATATATATATATATATATATATATATATATATATATATATATATATATATATATATATATATATATATATATATATATATATATATATATATATATGTGTGTATGTGTGTGTGTGTGTGTGTGTATACACACATACACACACACACACACACACACACACACATATATATATATATATATATATATATATATATATATATATATATATATATATATATATAAATCTAGCATACGAGTATATAGTATTCTTATATAGTTTACTTGTTCCAAAAGATATTCAAAAGATCTCTTGCTGTCACTCCCCGTAAGGATTATCCATGGCATAAGCCAATCCGATCCCCCCCATATTGGAAAGAACTACTTCACTCAATATTGATCTTATTATATTAACACTCTCATCCAAACATACAAAGCTTCTAACACCATCATAGATCTCTTCCGTCAAATCATAAATACAGGAATATTTTATATATTAAATTTCTTTCTGAAAATCAAAGCTATATTATAAGATTTATCTTTCACTCCTTTGCTTCCTACCTCAGTGTCTTTTCATTTTTCCTATAGTCTCTTTGTATATAGGTTACCATCCAGAATTAAATATATTACCAAAGAAATCTTGTAAGGTTCTTTTAAGCTTAGAGAGATCAGAAGGGACAAGGTGTCACTTTTGTACTTAGGAGCAAGTTTGCCACAATAGATCGTCCGTTCAATGTTTAATAATACTGACAGTTCCACATTGTACCAATTATTTGACAGAAGGGAGATTTGAGATTGAAAGGTGGGAACATATTCCTTCAGCTATTTTCTACCCTTTCGCCCCCTCCCATAAAACCCTCTCCCTTCCCTGCCTCACGTCTTCATCGATCTCACATTCCATTTCTGGTAAAAAGAGAGCTGCAACGCAATAACACACAAACACATGAGAATAGAAACACAAACTTCCAAATCACACCCAATAACGATTAGGACGATATGGCCAAGGGTAATCATACAGATATCGTCATGATGTGGAGACTGTTATTGTACTGACAGGAGGCGAGGTTATGACAGCTCACCGCTGCTGCTAAAATGCTTGTCATGTCAGTAACCCATCCTCGATCCCGTCAAGGGAAGAGAAACTATTGACATTCCTCAAATAACTACACTAATGGTTAATTATGTCGACATTTTTGGTATATATATATATATATATATATATATATATATATATATATATATATATATATATATATATATATATATATATATATATATATATATTCTTTACTATTCCCTCATCTTTGCCTGGAAAATGGCAGATACTGTAAGTCTTTATTTTCCCAAAGTACCATTCTCCTTTCTAATCACAATAATATTTAAATACAAGAAGACTACAGTGAATATTGTCATGCACAATTAGTTTTCAAGTACAAGACGATATACGGTGTTTACAAAAAATCACAATGTTTTTTCGGTGCCCTTGGCTATTTTCATCGTTTCCAATCATTCCCTTACGAATTAGAACCTTTTCTGTTAGTGTATAAATGACAAATCCATCCTTGAAATATGTGCTATTATGGGGTCCCTTAATGGGAATCCAATATCATGTCTCATAGTCATTATGGGTGCAATATGCGTTGAGTGTTTGGGCTTGAGGGGACGATAAGGAGACGAGTATCAATCAGGTATGATACAAGAGCAATATTATCATACATTTTCTTTTCTGACTTTTTTCGTTTGTAGCAATACGAGGACTCTACGTAGTGTTCGGCATCGTATGACATAGGAATAAAATATTGGATTTTATGATCTTGAAAATTTTTGTTACTCTGGCTCAGTTTTCCACTCCTCTCTCTTTGAGCAGCTTGAAAGTGTTGAATAATAGAAAAATAACGAGTTTCTCGGTTTTAGTGCATTCTCTAGAAATTTACGTCAATTTTCTAAATGCTATGACATTAAAACTATTACATATAAACTTCGTTCAAGAGATGTTCTAACTTGAAAAGGGACTCGAATAGTACTCTGGTTTCTCTTTAATACAATATCGTACTTACATGCACACATAATAGGGGGTAAATACAAAGCAAAAAGGCATACATATATCCAAAACATTGCTCGGAGAAAGGTCATATCACCCGGTATTGATTACCCAACGTGTTTAAAACATTGGAAAATGAAGGGATAAAAATTACTCAGAGTAAACGGTGTAGGGCCTAGATGTTCTATAATATGGTAAGTCACTCCAATTTGACAATATATATATATATATATATATATATATATATATATATATATATATGTGTGTGTGTGTGTGTGTGTGTGTGTGTGTGTGTGTGTGTGTGTGTGTGTGTGTGTGTGTGTGTGTGTGTTCGCTAATGCCAATTATTTTTTCACGAGTTGATTGATGAACTACCTACTAAATATTGATGATACATTATTCTAAAGGGATGTGTAATTTTGTTCATTACTTCCAAATCCGTAGATATACTCCCTACACTTTATAAGAGCATCTAACAGCAGCATGCATGTTACCGCGACAGTATGTAAATGCCAAAGTATAATTCTTCATGTAACTTAGTATGTACAGGTAAGAATCTGGGTTTAGAGTGCTCAACTTAGGATACTAGATAAGCGCGTACACACACACATGTACAAATTTCAAGCTCATGTTTTGAAAGACATGAAACTATACTGTACATTTACATTTTTTTGTTCATTGTTTAAAGTATTGAATTTCTTCAACAGTAGCTAATGGCCGGCTGGCAGCCTAGAAGAACATTCTTGATAGTTGCGTGATAATGAACATTGATTACAAATAACAGACATTTGACCTTGCTCGTGTGACTGAAAATGAGACAGCGCTATGTCGTGATCTTCTTGTCAGTTTCACGTAGATGGTAATTTTAATCGTCACAAATTTGCAATGCCTGGCTGTGGTCGTCATGAAAATGCGTTTGTGGCTTGGGAAGTTCTACGGGTGGGGGAGGGCGCCCTATCCCCTGAAGTTGAGATTTGACCCCCAAGAGTTGGGGTGAGTTTTAGCGTGTGGCGACTGCCAGACTAGGGGTGTTGTAGCCGCCCTGGTATTGACCACTCACTGTTCCAGCTTTCTTGCGGTCTGTATGACATGAAAGGATTTCCCTAACTACTGTTAATTTTTTATGTTTTGTTTATACTTAACAGCATTTAAAGTATACAAGCAGTGAGAGAAATAAACACTGCATAGGTCATGGAGCGAAAAATACTGAGGTAGCTTGTCAGCTTTGAATTTGTAAGAGAGGCGTAAAGGTACATATGGTGGGAGGAGCTGCTGCACCGTCTTGCCTTCTAGATGTCTGTTACCTTCTTCCATCGTTGGCCTGAACACGAACGCCGTCTGGCACCTTTTTCTTCCCCTCACCCTAACTCCGCCTCCTCGCAATTTCTTCTTTCGTTCTCTCTATCCGTCTCCCCTTGGGTCTTTAGACCCTCTTTCTTGTATTCCTTTTCCGTCTGAAAGACCTCTCTCCATGCCTCTTTGGTCATGTGAAAAATTTAGCAAATAGTGACAAACTACCGCTTATAATGAGTCTATTATTATTATTATTATTATTATTATTATTATTATTATTATTATTATTATTATTATTATTATTGTTAATGCTGTTGTTTTTATGATGATGATGATGATGATGATCTAGGGACAGGAGCCCTTATCAATTTTGTTTCCTTCTTGTAAGTTACACACCACATCTATTTCCGTATCAGCTTAAATTCTTATTACGGCATATCAGAAAAGTCAAGATCATAATTCAAGTGACTGAAAGCTATACCTTAATGTATAGAAAAGAAGTGCATAAAAAATATGCATATATACAGTATTGTAGGAATTGTTTTTGAGAAAGAGCCATAAACATATTTTACTAAAATGTGTAACACTCTTCATTCCGCAGTCACCCCCAGTTTCTCTCTCTCTCTCTCTCTCTCTCTCTCTCTCTCTCTCTCTCTCTCTCTCTCTCTCTCTCTCTCTCTCTCCAGTAATCGTCGGCATGCAAAGTCCGTCTGGAAGCTCGAGTGAGTGAGGGGATAAGGTCCTATTATAGGCATAAGAAAATGGCGTCGGAGGGTAGTTTTCTTTTTCAGCCTCTGCTGTTATAGACATGATGCACATTACTCTGCCTTAATTTGCAGTCATTATTATGCTCTAGTTCTGCTTATCCCATTACTGTGTTACGTGTTTCATGTATACTGTTATTGTCAGTGATGTGATTATAATTGTTATAGTGTAAATATGCCCGTCCAACAATGCTATGTAAGGAATGTATTACCATCATCATTACTACTACTACTACTACTACTATTATTATTATTATTATTATTATTATTATTATTATTACTATTATTACTATTATTATTATTATTATTATTATTATTATTATTATTATTGTCATCATCATCATTATTATTATTATTATTATTATTATTATTATTATTATTATTATTATTATTATTATATTCTTTATATTTATTATTATTATTATTATATCGCCGTGGCTTAACTATAGATTGGAATTGCATTTGCAATATCATTATACACATTTCCAAGTATACACAAGGTTCAACTTCTCGAGATCCTATTTACAACAAATCCATTTGCGTGTTAACCCCCTTTCTCTCTCTATATTAACCCTTTCTCTTGTGCTTTTACCCCCTTCATTTCCATTCCTTGTCTCGATGTGTCTCTCTAAGTCTTTCCTTATTTCTATTTCACCCTTTTCTTTCATTCTCTGTTTTTTTTCTTGTCCTCTTCTTTCTAGCTTCACCAACAATCTGACCTGCATGTTTATAATTATCGATGACCTACAAAACGCATAGGGAGCAATTTTCGAGGCTAGGTTATTTCAGGCTATATGATTATGAGAAATGGAAAAAATAAAGATGAAAAAAGTGAAGGGCCACAAATAAACACGAGGGTCTGAGATTTCAGCTAGTCTAGAAAAACTTTACCAAAATTTTTCTCTTTTGGTTATACTTAATTTACCAGGTTTGTCATACCTAATTTAACATGTTTTTGTGCAATGCCGCCAAGAAACATGATTTAGAATTTTCTTGTCACTACCACTAGTCAATAAGCCCTTAGTAGAAAAGGGAGTTCGTGACGTAAAACCGAATCCAAATCCATATACGTAAAAATTAATTAACAAAATAAAGATTTTCTTTTTTCAGAAATCAATATTTGGATTATTTTTCTCACTATCTCTATAATTTTTACTAAACATTTCTTTATATAAATCCTATTAGTTTGAGATTAAATTTTACTTAAGATGTAGGCAACGATGTATTATTCTTCCACCTTGTAATCATTTACTTAGATGGTGGAATAAAAATGATTAAACTTTGAGTATAAAACCAGTTAAATAACTTTAAATATAGTTTTTCCTGGAAGGTGAAATTTATTTATAATTCAAGAGTCTGGAAAGTGATATTCTAGCTTGTTAGCCAACCTGTCATGCACATAAGAGACATGCGAGGAGTATTAAAGAACACTCCTATTTGTGTGTGTGTGTGTGTATGTGTGTGTGTGTGTGTGTGTGTGTGTGTGTGTGTGTGTGTGTGTGTGTGTGTGTGTGTGTGACACATTATATACTTTTATGTAGCATAATCTTAAACTCATCTTTAATAGATCATATTTCCCCATAAGAACTTTTCCTTTACCTAAATTATGTAATCACGCTTTAGAACTCTCTCCATTCATTATCAGTATCATATAACCTAGTTTCATGTGTCACTATTTGTGATGCCCTTCCTATCGCCCCCACGGTGGACTGGATCGCGGGTCTGTCAACTCCAGAGTCAAGCATTAATATCATTTGATTTATGATATCTTCCTTTCATTATTGGATCAACACTAATGGAAAAATAAAATGGAGTTAAAGTTTTGGAAGATCATTTATCTCTTCAACAATAGGATATCGACGTATGATGTAGCCACATGAATATCACAAACATATGTGTAATGACAGTCTAGTGGCTCAAGAGGTAGCGTCCTTGACTTTGAGGCGTCAGGTCGAGGGTTCGCGTCCCGTCACGGTCTGAGGTTAGCAAGGGCATACACTCAGGGTAAGGATTATATCTGCCAAAACAAGTCCTTCGCAAGAGGGCAACCGGCCTAGCCCTTGGTAGAAAAGGGAGTCCTTGACGTAAAACAGGAACAACATGTGTGATGACAGTCGATGAGGTCATCTCGTATGTAATGTGCTATAGAAATATCCAAGAAAAATCAAACATTTTTGAAATTAATAAGTACTAGAACCTATTTTTGCACTCAATTACATATCTGAGGGAAACTTCAGTCGCATAAATATCACATCACAAAATTCTTAACTGCCTAGTCATTGCAAGCAAGAGACTCTCTTAGGATTACTTTCCTTCTGCTATATTCATATACCAAATATTCCTTCTATTCTGTATCAGTGAAACCATCTACGTGGATTGGTTGGTTTTGGTTTTACGTCACGGATTCCCTTTTCAACCAAGGGCTAGGACGGTTGCTTTCTTGCGAAGGACTTGTTTTGGCAGATGTAATCCTTACCCTGAGTGGATGCCCTTGCTAACCTCAGACCGTGACGGGGCGCGAATCCTCGACCTGACGCATCAGAGTCGCGGATGCTACCGCTTGATTATTAATGGGTTATGTTAGTTTCTGGATTAATGTGGGACTAGGAATTCACACGAGTCCTATCAGTATGCTTAAGTAGTCGCCGTGGCTCAGTCGGTAGCGTCTCCGACTCTGAGGCGTCAGGTCGAGGGTTCGCGCCCCGCCACGGTCTGAGGTTAGCAAAGGCATGCACTCAGCGTAAGGATTACATCTGCCAAAACAAGTCCTTCGCAAGAAGGCAACCGTCCTAGCCCTTGGTTGATAAGGGAGTCCGTGACGTAAAACCGGAACCTATCAGTATACTTAAATCCTTATATATAACGGGGACCACGGTCGCCGAGTAGTTAGAATACTAGCCTCGGGAGATGTCATACCCATGATCGAGCCCAGCGTGGGGCGTTAGGAAGGGTATCCAGCCTTAATTCCCCAGCTACACTCCGTCTGTACCCACTCCATAATGGGAATTAAGAGTGACAAAAAACGTAAAAAGAATATATTCCGGTTTTACGTCACGGACTCCCTTATCAACCAAGAGCTAGGACGGTTGCCTTCTTGCGAAGGACTTGTTTTGGCAGATGTAATCCTTACGCTGAGTGCATGCCTTTGCTAACCTCAGACCGTGGCGGGGCGCGAACCCTCGACCTGACGCCTCAGAGTCGGAGACGCTACCGACTGAGCCACAGCGACTACAAAACGTAAAAAGAATGTTTTTATATATAACAAAGACACATCATAGCCAGTTGTTGTCTTGGAAACTGACAAATACGGAGTCGTCCATAATAATTACGTATCGCTCTTTGCCCTTGAATAATATCGTAAGAGCTTTCCAGAATTTGTTTTTGAATCGGTTGTTAATCTGATCTAATAAATGTACTTCATATTCATATTGTTTACGAACAGGCGAGAATCAAAGGCCCGATTTCTTAAACAGTGTAAACCTAGGATACCATATCATTAGTTAGCTAGACACATACAAATGGATTTCATAAACGCATCTGACGCGGTTCTGTGTATGGCTAAAATCCCGCACTTACATTCTTCATATCGGATACCAATTACTAGTTCCTGAACCTGAGATAGTAATAAAACGCAAAAACTGTATGAAGATGACAAGGACGGGCTGGGCTATGTGTAAGGAATCTCATTTCCCCAAGTTTCAACAGAAGAAATGACTGCTCTTACGTTGCACGCGAGAACACTTCGAAATATATTGACTGATTTTAGAAAATATTCGAAGTTAAAAATTACCATAATTCTCACTGAATCTATAGTTTAAGTGAAAATTATAGATGATCATGGACTGGTTACTTGTTGCATGAATAAGCAATCCGAAATTTCTGCCTCGTTTTCGAAAGCATTCAAATAAGTAGTTATGAGATATTATGATTCTCATGAAAATAACTTAGAGTCAAAATCATAGCTGATAACAGTAATGCAAAGGGTTCTCACGTTTCCAATGGCCCTGCAATTCAATATTCTAACCTGCGAACTTGGCAGGATATATTCATGCGAGCAACATTTAATTATATATTAGGCACATTCAGTAAAAACAACAGCACCAAAACTCCTCTAAGTAATAACTTTTCCCAAGGTGTATCAGCATAATTGCTTTTCACATGAATTTTTATATAAATAATATTTTTAATACAGGCAGCTGGCCTTGTTGCTTGGCTTATGTCAATGATAATAATAATAATAATAATAATAATAATAATAATAATAATAATAATAATAATAATAATAATAATAATAATAATAATAATAATAATAATAATTTATATTTAAATATTTTTTTTTGTTTCCCCCTTCAATTGGGGGGGGGGGGTAGCCGACATCAAGAAAGGAAAACAAATAGGGGGATTACTTTGCTCTATGGGCAATGACGAGGGAGTTAGCGACCGTTCAGATGGCACTGCTGGAGTGCCACAGCCCATGCTCCCGGCTCTTCCACAACCTGTGTCGCTTCACAACTGCCAACTCCTCCTACTGCCCCTACCACAGGGCTACCTCTGTAAGATGCAGCCCCTTGGTAACAGCAGATGCCCATCAGAGCCGCGTCACAATCGCTCGCCACTCATTCCTATTCCTAGCACGCTCGCTTGCTTCCCTCACATCCACCCTCCTATCATTCAGGGCTCTCCTTACTCCATCCAGCCATCCAAACCTAGGCCTCCCTCTAGCATTTCTCCCATCAACTCTCGCATTCATCACCTTTTTCAGCAGCCTTTCATCATCCATCCTTTCCACATGGCCAAACCATCTCAGAACATTCATATCTACTCTGGCGGCAATTTCTCTCCTCACACCCGTTCTTGCTCTCACCACTTCATTCCTAACCCTATCCAATCGAGATACACCAATCATACTCCTCAGGCATTTCATCTCACACATTTAGTTTCCGTCTCTCATTTACTTTCATACCCCATAACTCTGATCCATACATCACAGCTGGCACAACCACTTTCTCATACAAAACTTTCTTAACATTCATTTCCAACCCTCTATTCTTCATCACTCATTTCAATGCACCCAACACTTTACATCCTTCATTCACTCTGTGACACACATCTGCTTCCACTCCACCATTTGCAGCTATAACCGAGCCTAAATACGTAAACTGATTAACCTCCTCAAGTGTCTCTCCATTCAACATAACATTCAATCCAGCGCCATCCTCATTTCTTGTACACCTCATAACCTTACTCTTTCCCACATTCACTCGCAACTTCCTTCTCTCACACACCATTCCAAATTCTGACACTAACTGGCACAGCTTTTCCTCTGAATCTGCCACCACCACAGTATCATTTGCAAACAGCAACTGATTCAGCTCCCACTCGTTATCATCCCCATCTACCATTCTCTAACCTCGACCACGCACTCGCTCATTCACCTCTCTTACAACTCCATCAATATACAAATTGAACAGCCATGGTGACATCACACATCCCTGTCTCAGTCCCACACTCACTGGAAACCACTCACTCAATTCATTCCCTACCCTAACACAAGCTCTACTGTCCTCATACAAACTCTTCACTGCATGCAACAATTTACCATTAATTCCATATAATTTACCATTAGTTCCATATAATATTAATAATAATAATAATAATAATAATAATAATAATAATAATAATAATAATAATAATAATAATAATAATAATAATGAAAGGTTCCAGTGAAACGTGCATATTAAAATCAATAAATAGATAATAAAATAACCGTAATTTTTTCCTAGAAAATTAAACTTCGCTCACACACACACACACACAAACACACGTGTTCATGCGGCTCTTTTCTGTAAGCACAATTAGGTAATTACATACATACATATATATACGTATATATATATATATATATATATATATATATATATATATATATATATATATATATATATATATATACGTATGTATATATATATATATATATATATATATATATATATATATATATATATATATATATATATATATATATATATATATATATATAGGTATGTATATATATATATATATATATATATATATATATATATATATATATATATATATATATATATATTTTAATATATACATACACACACAAACTTACCAATAAAGAAAAACAAAATCACATTTAGAGATCATGTTTCTGCAAGGGGGGTAAATCCTCTCACGCCATTTTTGTTATGAAAAAACACCATTTGATTAGCCCCGCGAGGAAAAATATACCCTGACATTATTTTACGTTAACGCACAACAAAGCTTTTATACTTCTACAGGTCTGTTTCTTTATTATTTGGTAATTTTTAAAACAGAGAGAGAGAGAGAGGAAGAGAGAGAGAGAGAGAGAGGAGAGAGAGAGAGAGAGAGAGAGAGAGAAGAGGAGAGAGAAGAGAGGAGAGAGAGAGAGAGAGAGAGAAGAGGAGAGAGAGAGAGAGAGGAGAGAGAGAGAGAGAGGAGAGAGAGAGAGAGAATTTAATATAAATTACAATACGTTGAAATCAATACTGGCAAGTGCATTAGTAAGTAGTTACGGCGTATGTTACAGACGAAATATTAATTGCACAAATATTATTCTGACTGCTGACTTACTCTGTCTTATTTCAAACTTGCAACTCTATTATAACATGGAGTGAGAGCTACATTTGAATAGATAATGACATTTTATGTGATAGTTTTTACGTCACGGACTCCCTTTTCTACTAAGGGCAAGGACGGTGCCTTCTTGCAAGGGATTTTGGTTTTGGCAAATGCGACCGCTACCGTGAGTGAGTGCCTTTCCTATCCTAAGGCCGTGGGGGGTCGCGAACCCTCAACTTGACGAGTCAAAGTCGCGAGCGTTACCAATCGACCACGGTTGCCGCTGATTAGAGTATAACAAATAAACACCTCTTAAATAATTATTTTTATAACGAAAATGAAACTAAGATATTTCTCATGATATATATATCTAAGATGATGTAATTATATATGCTATATGTGAAATTTGGTGGAAACTAGTCTCTCTCTCTCTCTCTCTCTCTCTCTCTCTCTCTCTCTCTCTCTCTCTCTCTCTCTCTCTCTCTCTCTCTCTCTCTCTCATTTTGTCTAAATGTATGCAGTATTTCACCTAGATTGACGTATGAGGTATTGGTCTTTAGCGTGATAGAAAGATGGAGGCAAGAGAAGGGGGTAGGGAGTTCTTCCATCACGAAAGGACAGAAAGGTGGTGGTTGTGGTGGCAGGGGGTGTGGATATTCAGGGGGAATAGGGCCGGGAAAGTAGATGAGGTCGTCATGATATTAGAGAATGGACAGTAGACGGGAGGAGACAACAAAAGAGCGATTGGGAAGTAGCGTGGCTAAACAGCTGACCAAATTTTTAAGGTTCGGTTTTATTAAATCGAGATTATATAATGTTATATATATATATATATATATATATATATATATATATATATATATATATATATATATATATATATATATATATATATATATATATATATATGATGCTATTTCACAAGAGACATGTGCATTTTGTAAATGGCTACATAAGGAATTTGAAAGAACTTTTGAGATCCTTAGAACTTTCAAATGTATTACTTAGTGGGTTTCCACTAAGATGTAGGTTCAGGTTTCTCAATGGCATCTGAATACACTAACTCTGAAGCAAATATTCTTGCAAAAGCAGAATAAAAGTTTACATTCCACAATATTTCATCACAAATAAAAATTTGATGAACAATTTCATGAATCATATGTATGTTAGCATGGTAGAACATGGGGCATATATTAAATCTAAGTTAAGGTTTGGTTCTTCCAAAAGGGCTGAGGTTATGGCACAGCTTCATTACATCTGTTATAGGAAATATAAAGAAGGTGCTGAATCTCACAGACATCCCAAGGACAGCGTCATACCTTTTTCTGTATATGATGAGTTGAAAGATTTTGGTAAGACTGGGGTACGACATCTAGTAAAACTTCTACATGATAATGGTGTAAGCATTTCCTATGATTACATTTTAGAAATCTCATTTAAGCTTAGAGAAGCAGGGCTCAATCAATATGAAGATGATAGAGTTGTTTACCCTTAGCATGCACTCAGGGTAACGATTACATCTGCCAAAACAAGTCCTTCGCAAGAAGGCAACCGTCCTAGCCCTAGGTAGAAAAGGGAGTCCGTGACGTAAAACCGGAACAGAGTTGATTGCCCTGAAATTCTAAGGAAAGTATTATTAACGACTGCAGAAATGGGCAACACTGACCACAATCCATACACCAATACAGTGACATATTGTATTGGAATGTACAATATTATCTTTCAGGATCCCAGTTCAGATAATCAGGGACACATTAGGAGGAAAATGCAGCTAAAACAAGGCATGATTCCCACACTTTCAGAACTTACTGGCACACATTCCAACAACTCTTATCACAGACAAGAACCCTAATTCTCCTCCATCCAAAGTTCCTAGACAGTCTCTACAAGGGCCAATATTACTTATTCCACCCCTGAAATCAGAATATGAGTAGCTTGAGAAGTCCGCATTACTGAGGAGATGGATAAAGTTGTCAACAAAACGTGGATGCTCATTATACCACATAATGGCATAGTGGCGAGTTAAAAGTGATCACAAAGTCTCTTTTGCTGGTTTTCAGGGAGCAGGATCATTCAATTGCCACCATCAAGCATGCGTTGGTAAATATCAACAAAACGGTTTGTTCTTACAGTTGTATCATAATGGTGTCACAGGTCTATATGACACCATAAACCAAATATTCACACGAAACTCAAGGAGAACAGTTAGCCTTTATCAAGTTAGCAGGTTGAAAAACATTGGGTGTGAAAGGTCGATAATGAAATCATTATTTCGTGGTATCAACGACGAGGCTGACTTACTTAACTCAAGACAAGTCCCAGTAAGCACTGGTGATGAAGAATATGCACAGTAAAAGTAAGTTCAGCGACAATGACTTGATCAATACGGTAAAGACAATGTCTTACTCATTCTTGGTGGCCTGGACATAGAACTGGTGGCCATGTACACTTGTGAAACTACAACTAAATCTGGCGATAATTGCTTTGATTACTGTCATATTGTTGCCCAACGTATCATAATTGCCTCTTGATCCAGTCTCATATATTGAATATACAGTAGAGTTTTGGTGTTAACACACTCATGCACAAGTACGTAAGTGAAGTGTAGCCTGTGTAATGATTAGAATAATACGAACCCTAAATTAATATTTGAAGAGACCAATTCCATTATATTCGAGCTGAACTTTGGTCTGGGAGGTGACCCAGAGGGAAGCGCCACATAATCGCGTGAGATTTAGTTGGAAGAAAAAGGAACATTTTTCAGGACTTAGTTCACGATCTCTCTCTCTCTCTCTCTCTCTCTCTCTCTCTCTCTCTCTCTCTCTCTCTCTCTCTCTCTCTCTCTCTCTCTCTCTCGCTCTCGCTCTCTCTCTCTCTCAATGAAGTTTTTCTTTAAATTTTTTCCAAAGTTTTCGAGGTGGTGAAAAACTTGTCTGGATTATGAGCAAAATACTGTATGCATACTTAGAAACACGCAGGGTTTATCACGCTTCCAAAAGCATGAATACGTGTTATTTCGTGCAAATGAAGATATGTAAAACCACAGGCTTCTCTCTGTATCTGAGTCCCATATATGAGTATATATGTGTGTTTACTCGTATTTAAAGATCCCTCATCTATCCAAGAAGTACTAAAAATAATAAAATTAATCCAATCTCCCAGTAACAACCACGTCATTTACTGCTCCCCTGAGTTGGTAAATAATACGTTTCATCT
>JAXCGZ010019409.1:0-5000 GCA_037179515.1 Halocaridina rubra | reverse complement strand
GTAGGGTACAATAGTCTACAGATAGTTTTGTAAACTGCATACTGCAGTAGCAACCAATTTTTTATACAACATTTTTTACTCAGAGAAAATCATGGGATATATACATTATTCTCTAATATTAGAAAAGTGCAAAATGTTATAATTGTTGTAGCAGCATTTTTCAAGCTCAAAATGCCATATGGCCAGAAAGACCAGTCCTATTTTTAGGAACTGGTCTATACAGTACAGTATTTACAAGTTAGTAATACACCACTAAGTTTGATGAAAATGTTTTCCTTTTCATTAATTATGTGATTTGAATGAGGGGGTGTAAATATCATGAAAATGGAAGCTTTTATATACACTACCACTCAAGGTTATATAGAATAACTTGATCAAGTCCAACAAAGTGAGAGTATTGTAAAATTTTGCATTAGTTTAAGCATCAGTGACAGAAGAAAGAAACTTCCGATGATTTTTATGAATAGGAGTGAGCATGGGATTAGAATATATTAGGAGCAATACCATATGTAGTTCAAAATAACACTGAACAGTTGAAGAAACTATTAAAGTCGTTCTTTCAACAAAATGCTCTAGTTAGAGGATAAGGATGTATCCAAATCAGTGAAGAGTGTAATGCAAGTGGGCATGCATTGACTAACATGTGTATTTCACATTTGGCACTGTAGTTCGCTATAGAGGATTAGAGTTCGGCGGTTATATATGCTATATAAAATACTGTTGGGTGTGTAAATGCATACTTTAGGCACCTCCAGTAGTATTATAAATGACATTATGGTGTCCAGTTATTTTTTTTTATGTACTTTAAACATTTATGATATTAATTTCAGTTTTAAACTGTTAGTTATTGAGATATATTTATTCCCCTCTACCCATAACTAAGGGGACACTTATGTCAAGGAAAATCACAAGAACTATTAAAGTTTTATGATAATGAGATTCGGAAACATTTCAAAGACATCAAAGAGCACTGGAATATGATATTGTCTTACAGGGGGCTCTCCCTCTAGACCCTCCTTTTGCAGCTGTAGTGTGTTGCTCTCTGTTACTCTCTTAGCTAATCTAACCTAACCTGATATTATAAAGATAGTTTTAAAGGCACTGAAAAAGTCTTGGAATGTATGAAATTCTGCTATATTCTCTAAGGACTGTAAAGTTAAAGATACAGTACCCTGAAATGTTTTAGACAGTGACTTCACCATACCAAACAAGGCGAGGGTATTGAAATACATCCATGGGGACTTACTGTGACATATAAAACTGCAAATGTAAAGAAAAACAATCACAAAAGAAAAAGATACATTGAGAAAATATAGATTTACTTACAAGAAATGCATATAATGTAGTCACAGTGGCTCAAACGGTAGCGTTCGCGACTCTGAGGCGTCAGATCGAGGGTTCGCGCCCCGTCACGGTCTGAGGTTAGCAAGGGCATGCACTCAGGGTACCGATTACATCTGCCAAAACAAGTCCTTCGCAAGAAGGCAACCCTCCTAGCCTTTTGTAGAAAAGGGAGTCCGTGACGTAAAACCGGAACTTACTAGAAATGCATATAAGGTACAGAAGGCGCTAGATAGTTAAGTAAAAGAATCAATGACCACCTAACAAAATACTGTGCTAGGAGGATACTAAATTGTCCTGTCAGTGGAAAGCTTAATGTGCATATGGGTACAACCTAATCTTGCCTAGGTAGATTACATAGATTAAAGTTAGTATGGGCATACTCTGCACTTATTAGGAACAGTTAAGTGAAGTGTTTTGGTTAGGCTTATACAGTACTTATACACTGGTTATAATGTATATTGCTTGCTTACCCAAACTTCGCACATAAAAGGTTGGAGGGGGGCTTTCTTTCCTGGTTTTCCTTAACTAATTACAATTTTTTATACAGTTACCATATATTTTTAAAATTAATGTATGATTGCAGCAGATATGTTAAACACTCTAGTTAGGCATGGTTTAGTGGATTCTTCATTTAGGTCGTGCCAATACTCAGAGTGTGCTTTAATATATAGTTGGCTAGTATGGCTGTATTCAGCTATACAACTATATCTATGCTATGCTTCTGGCAGTCTGTTCTATGCCTATACTGTATATATTCCCAGTAAGAATAACCTAAATCCTTTCTTCAGTTTAGTCAGATAATATGGCTCTCTTCAACTAATTGTAGCCTAATTGTTCCTGTACCTAATATATATATATATATATATATATATATATATATATATATATATATATATATATATATATATATATATATATATATATATATATATAGTATACTGTATACATTACACCATACTCTTGTTGAGAACAACCTAAGTAGTACCTGCAGTGTAGTCAAGAAGATGTAATTTATTTTTCTGTAAAGGGAAATGGCAGTGCTCTTCTTAAAAAAGGTGAAGATCAAAGTAATTCATATAACAAAGAAATTATTTTCAACTAACAAACTCAAATAAATATAACTATCTAACTCATTCAGCTACAGTAGCCATGTATATATACAGAAACCCAAAACTAAATGACATCTTCTGTATTACTGATATGCAGGAGCTATTTAATGGTAAAAGGCAAAAATTATTGTCAACCACTAACTCATCAATCAAATTCTTGGAATTAATTGATGCTGTAATTTATAGCCTTAGGCTGGTTCTAGTAACATTACATGTAGTAATATTTATGAGAATATATTAATTATCTGTAGAGTAAAAACACTGTATTTTACTTGAAAATTGAACACTGCACTAATGTTTAACATGAACCCTCCACTAATGTATATTTTCTAGTGCATTGTAACTACCCAGTGGAAGTATGTGATTGAAACTTCCTCTTGACAACCAGCATATTCTTAAGACCATAGTACTCTATTTATGCTTAACATTGGACAGCACAGCTACCTAAATTATCTCCCTTTAATATATAGTATTTAAAAGAAATAGAAACTTTTGACACATTGATAAATGTCTTCTGAAATTTATTTTGACAAATGTTATTTACTTCTGTAAATTAGCAATACTAACTGGGTGTTGCAATAAACAGTGGAACTGTATAATGTAACCTCAAGATTTAGAGCCTTTGATAAGTGCTCATTAACATAAACTTTGTTTAGAAAAAGCTGATACGTAACATTAGATAGTACATACGAGGAAGATTTTCCGTTAGACAAAAGTCTATACTACTGTAGTGGAACAAAGTGTAATAGAATCTACAGATCATAACAAAGCTGCAGGTATTATTTGTTTATGGAAGTTACAACGAGATGCATAGATATGTGGCTGTGTTTAAGGGACAACAGAAAAAAAATAATACAGTACTCTCCCATTTTGATTACTAAACTAAAAGTTCCTGTTTAAATCAAGAAAGCTGTTGAAATACTGAAACCTTCCTTCTGGTTTTTCCTATCATCATTGTAAAGTAGATGCTCCCCAACTTTGTAAGTTGATGTATTGTATATACAGTACTGTATTGGGTACATAAACATTCCTACATCATGTATGTAGCATAATAAAAGTTACGTTAGAACACAATACGTATATCTTCTTATTCTAAAGTCACATGATTCTAGGTTGTACATTTTTTGAAAAGTTGGAACCATCCATAATGTGCCCCATTATAATAGTAGACTGCATAGGTTCTGCACTTTTCACATGTTCGTATCTCCGGAACTTTGTATGTTTAATGTTCGTAAGTTGAGGAGCATCTGTATATATATATATATATATATATATATATATATATATATATATATAATATATATATATATATATATATATATATATATATCATCACTAGTATATATACCTGTACTGTATATATAAAATCATAGGTTTTGCCATTCTTCATGGCTTGCTAATGATAATTTTATATACTGTATTACACCTTCAAATGCCTGTATTTGAATATTTAAGTCCTTAAAGTGGGATGGAATCATAATATATCTTAGGGGCCGAAATTTCAGATACTGTTGTAAGGTATCTTTTAATGGAATGAAATGAAGCATTACATACCTTCCCTTCTGTCGCGGCAGTTGTGGTAGTAAGCTAAATGTTATGGGCAGTTAGATAGACCGATCATCAGAAGAAACCAATATCTTTTTCCTTTCTTTCACTGCATAGCCTCAATGTATTAAACAAAATTAGGATTTTTTTTTTAAATCCCCTGGCTTAGCTCAAATCAAATACCCTGTATTTCACAGTCTTCTGGTTACTGTACCATTTTTTTTATCAATAATGTCATACTTGCCTAACTTTAATATCATATAAAACATTTGGTACATAGTTTAATCTCGAATTTAGTATTAGATTTCTAAATATAACCATTTTAAGGCCAATAATGCATCATACATCAATTACAACTGCCAAAGAAAAATCACTCCATGAGAAGCTACTAAGTAGTCTTTTCTTAATTCCTGGACAACTAAGAACTTGCTTACCATTTATTTTAAAGAAGTTCCCGGCACAATAACTAGGTTTGGTATTGTATGTAAATATATGCAATAGTATTTTATAGTCCTGCCACACTATTTCTCTGAATATAAAACTATGAAATGAATTCAGCTGTGATTTCTAGGGTAAAATAAAGGTTCAAATGAGATACGAGTATTTAAAAACAGTTTTTTTATGTGCATAATAGCAAACGATATGGTACGTCTCCTAATTTTTTTTTTTATAAATTTAAAATTAGATTTCTATACAATGCTGTACATGCGGGTTAAAAGTGTATGATATTGTTTGATGTAATTCGTCCATGTTTACTTTCTTTATTACTTTATTTTATTTGGAATAAATAGATCTGGAGATTATCATGATTTAGTGTTGGATCCTACCATGGCATTTTGAAGTGATCGCTACGGGGTTCCCACACTTATTTTGCATTATGCCGGAGTTTGGGTGATTAGTGAGAGACCTGAATTTTTTAACTTTTAATTATACACCAGAAATTACTGTATAATATGAGACCTTAGCTGCAATTATTAATCTGCAGCTGGTAGTTATTTGACT
>JAXCGZ010019408.1:27500-58455 GCA_037179515.1 Halocaridina rubra | reverse complement strand
TAATCCTAAATATCAGGGAAACAATTCATAAAAAAAAAAGTCATTGAATTTTTACATCGAATCAAAACTAAGAAAAAATGGACACCAAAAGCAATGAGCAATTATCTTTTGACAATCCTGCCTTTGAGAAGGTGAGTAAATTTATTTGTTTACACGATTTATTTACGCATGAATTAGATAACAGGCTAATTGGTAAATTTTACACATTTATTTATCTTCGTGACCTAACCAAAGTTAACCAGCAACATAGTCCTGAATGTTTTGCAAAGGTTAGACTAGGCAAGGAAAGGTTATATTAAGATAGTCAACAAAAAATCAAAAGTGTAAAGGGGTGTCGATTTTTTTTAGCCTAAATCCAAATATGTATTCAAAAAATGTATGAACAATATGGAATCAAATAATTTTCACAATATCACAATTATCTTCATATAGATTTACAAATCATAAAACAATTACAAAATACAATTTCAAAGACTAATGGTTTAAAAATACGCTTGCATATTTACTATTATGGACAGTACCACCCATACAAATAAATAAGCATATATATATATATATATATATATATATATATATATATATATATATATATATATATATATATATATATATATATATATATATATATATATATATATATATATTTATATATATATATATATATATATATATATATATATATATATATATATATATATATATATATATATATATATATATTACAGTTAATAAGTATAATCAGTTAATATGTATATTCCCTGAAAAAAACAGTTAATAGATATATTACTGTTTCACTCAAGGAATATACAGAATAACTAAAAATTTCAGTTATTATACATATTACCTGAAATTTGGAGGCATTTTTTATACATATTCCCTAAACTGAAAATTGAAGGGGTGAAGTGAAAATATGACAATACAATATGAAAAATAAAATACGATAACTCTTGATTTCAAGACATTACTAAAAGTAGGTTAGGTTAGGTTAGGTTAGGTTAGTTAATATATGTATTAACTTTTTTCAGGGAATATACATATTAACTGATTATATGTATCAACTGTAACATATATATATATATATATATATATATATATATATATATATATATATATATATATATATATATATATATATATGTATATGTGTGTGTGTGTGTGTGTGTGTGTGTGTGTGTGTGTGTGTGTGTGTGTGTGTGTGTGTGTGTGTAGGGGGGGGAGAGGGAATAAAATAAAGACAATAGAATGAGTTGTTGCTGGGGATGAGATAAGATTTATAATACTCAGTCATTCTGCCACATATCAATATATAGGTCAATGTCTATTGATAAAATATACTTCAACTGATGAAACAGATAACGGAGAACAAACATGTAATAAAATATATGAAAAAATAGAAAATAGTTTTTGTTTTATTGAAAGAAAAGAATAGGCAACTGATCTCTCTCTCTCTCTCTCTCTCTCTCTCTCTCTCTCTCTCTCTCTCTCTCTCTCTCTCTCTCTCTCTCTCTCTCTCTCTCTCTCTCTCTCTCTCTCTCTCTCAAATATTGAGATATTTACTAAAGGATATCACTATATTATTTAAATATCTCTATTCATTTTACACACTTCTAAAATTCACTCGTAGCTGGTAAGTATGCTAATGACCAGCTATATAATACTGCCGCATAAGCGCTCTCTCTCTCTCTCTCTCTCTCTCTCTCTCTCTCTCTCTCTCTCTCTCTCTCTCTCTCTCTCTCTCTCTCTCTCTCTCTCTCTCTCACACACACACACACAAACATATATATATATATATATATATATATATATATATATATATATATATATATATATATATATATATATATATATTTATATATATATATATATATATATATATATATATATATATATATATATATATATATATATATATATATATATGATATGGTTCGTGCGTGCGTGCGTGTGTGTGTGTGTGTGTGTGTGTGTGTGAGTGTATGTGTGTGTGTGTGTGTGTGTGTGTGTGTGTGTGTGTGTGTGTGTGTGTGTGTGTGTGTGTGTGTGTGTGTGTGTGTGTGTGTGTGTGTGTGTGTGTGTGTGTGTGTGTGTGTGTGTGTGTGTGTGTGTGTGTGGATATTGCTACGTAAGGAAACAGAAAGAAATTTTGAGATCTTCAGTACTTAGTACTTTCATGTGTATTACTTATCTTCTGAAGATAAGTAATACACTTGAAAGCATTAAGTACTAAGGATCTCAAAAATTTCTCTGAATTCCTTACGTAGCAATATCCTTTTACATTTACAAAATCCATGTGTGTCTCTTGAAATAGCATCATATATATATATATATTATATATATATATATATATATATATATATATATATATATATATATATATATATATATATATATATATGGTAAGGAAGCCCATCAGTGAAACAACACATGGAAAAAATAACGCAATATTTAGTGTCCTAATTGGACCCCTTCTCAAGCATAAGTGATTGTATAGTGTAACAATGACAGAACTAGTAAAAAAAAAACAAGACTCAGGAAACCTGAGGGAATTAAAAATTACAGATAGTTAGACAGGTCTAATCCAAAAGAAATTATATCCTCAATCAAAAAAAAAAAGATCACTAAGTCATTAACAATAGAATATGTTAACCTATAATACGAATATAGGTTAATTAAATGCGAAAACGAAACCAAGAGTGAGGTTGGCGAAACTGTAATGCGAACACCGTGGCATTCAGATGGACTGCGTTCATTCCTACTATAGCAGATATAAACTATAAAGTCTGTTTCCTTTTAACCTTCTGTGGAGTAGTTGGTATCGCCTTGGCTTAGTAAATATAAGTCCAAGTGTCAAGTCCCGATTGAGGTAAAAATGATTCAGGTTTTCACATATGTAATGTGCTTATTTGGTTATTCTTGATCCCGAATGAGATTGGCAGTTGAATTAAATGCAAAAACGAAACCACGAGAGAGGTTGGAGAAACTGTAATGTGAACATAGCGAATTCAAATAGAATGCGTTCATTCCTACTATAGCAGATATAAGCTATAAGGTCTGTTTCCTTTAAGCCTTCTGTGGTGTAGTTGGTAGCACCTTGGCTTAGTAATTATAAGTCCTAGGTTCAAGTCCCGGTCGTGGTAAAAATACTTCGTTTTATCACATATGTACTGTGTTTATTTGGTTATTCTTGATCCTGAATGAGATTGGCAGTCGAATTAAATGCGAAAAGGAAACCACGAGTATGGTTGGCGAAACTATAATGTGAACATAGTGGAATTCAGATAGAATGTGTTCATTCCTACTATAGCAGATATAAGCTATAATATATAGACACATATACACATATACAATATATATATATATAATATATATATTATATATATATATATATATATATATATATATATAAACCCCATTTAAATAAAATTATAAAGAAGTAAGCATTTTGAAAGCTTAGTTGCCATTGGGTATTATATTAGTCTTATATAAATACGGTGTTGTTTAACAATAATATGAATACTTTATGGATATATATATATATATATATATATATATATATATATATATATATATATATATATATTATATATATATATATATATATATATATATATATATAACACAATTGCTATTCTTTATAGAATTATATAAAATACGTGATTATTCCTACAGACTCAAAATCAATGCACCGTAACAATGCCCACATACGCCAAGCATTCCTAAACTCACTCATGACTATTTCTAGCTATGGATTACATACAGTACATGGAAAAGAATGATTTGTGCATGTCATTAGGTTGTGTTTGTACATAACTAATCCTAAATTCATATGGCAATAGGGTGTGGAGACGATAGTTCCCATAGAGGGTAATTCTAAAGGATGGAAAACTAAGGAGAGACTGACCCTCTCCTGGGAGGACCTAAATGTATATGCACCAGTCATTCAAGGATGTTTCAAGAAGACCCAAGTCTCCGAAAAACAGCTTCTGAGAAATGGTAAGTTAAATATACCTTTTAAAGGCATTAATAATAATAATAATAATAATAATAATAATAATAATAATAATAATAATAATAATAATAATAATAATAATAATAATAATAATAATAATAAGAATAATAATAATAATAATAATAACAATAATAATAATAATAATAATAATAATAATAATAATAATAATAATAATAATAATAATAATAATAATAACAATAATAATAATATTAATAATAAGACATTAATTACTTGATTTACTTCAGTCACAGGTATCTGTCGACCAGGTGAGCTCCTGGCTATTATGGGCGCCTCTGGAGCTGGAAAAACCACCCTTTTAAATTGCCTCACCTACAGAAGCGATCAGAATCTTAAAATTAGAGGTAAGATTATCTAAGCTCTTGCTAAACAAGTTTAAATTACTCTTTTAAAGTTAAAAAACAAGTGTTAATCTACTCAAAATGTTATGAAAAATAAAAGGCAATGGGCTATTCAACTTAACTGCTGCTGCAGCAATAACCAATATAAGTACAAATTATTATTTTTCTCTAGTACCATGACTAGTAATGAAATATCTCTTGGCATCTTCTTTTTCCCCAAAGGTAAACTGTACGTTAATGGCTGCCGCGTCAGTCCAAATCTTCTGACAAGCAGATCTGCTTACGTCCAGCAAGAGGATCTCTTCGTTGGAACATTCACGGTTAAAGAACAACTCATTTTCCAGGTATGGCTAATGTGCAAATAGGGTAAAAGTCCTAGGAGAGTTCGGAGTATCTATGTACTTATAATATAATCCAATTGTATAGTTATTTCAACAAATTCTAAATAAGAACACAGTTCTGAACTAAATAATTCTATTATATGGAGAAATAAGGGAGTATAGTTACGAAAAACTCTTTTCTTTATATAATTCAACTATTTTTGCCCTATTTGTTAAACAGTGTCAAACTAGGATACCATATTGTTAGTTAGCTAAACACACACAAATGGATTTCTTAAACGCGTCTGACGCAATTCTGCGTATGGCTGGGATCCCAGCCATACACAGAACCGCGTCAGATGCGTTCATGAAATCCATTTGTGTGTGTCTAGCTAACAAACAATATGGTAGCCTAGGTTTACACTGTCTACGAAATCGGGCCTTAAGTTTAGAATATTAACAACATTATTTTTTGAGACTTCCAGGCTAATTGAGAATGGAAAAGGAAATTCCATACAAGGATCGGCTGGCACGAGTTGAAGAAGTTATGGTAGAGGTTAGTTCACTCTTTTCCCTTGCATACTCTTTTTAACATACTGGTAATGACTTTTATCGTGTTAAATAGATATTTTTTTCTGCAATGGAATGTCTAAATTATTCTGCACATGAGTCCAATGCTGAAATACTTTCATGTCTTCGTAAAGTGTAAATACCTGAGCATGTAAAATAAGTGTTTTTATATTCATCTTTTTAGCTTAATCTGGTGAAATGTGGGAACACATTAATTGGCTATCCAGGCAGACTGAAGGGTATCTCTGGAGGAGAGACCAAGAGACTAGCGTTTGCATGTGAGGTAAGGAGAAAATTTTAGAATTTAAGTGATTATAAATGCAAAATATTACGTAAATATTGATGCTTTTGTGTTCAGATGTTCATGTCTTTTGTGTTACAGTGAGCCTGTGCGACATTAGCTTTCAAAAAACAAGGGAGTACAGATTAAACTGCGAGACTCAAACAGTCAAAGTGCTAGTTCGCAATATAAATGTTTTTTCGGTAAAAGACGGCTATTTAAATAATCAATAATAAAATTAAAAGTCTATACATAAGTATTATAAAAGGTTAATGCTATATTTTGGTAACTAATAATATATATATATATATATATATATATATATATATATATATATATATATATATATATATATATATATATATATATATATATATGTGTGTGTGTGTGTGTGTGTGTGTGTGTGTGTGTGTGTGTGTGTGTGTGTGTGTGTGTGTGTGTGTATGTGTGTAAGAGAGAACTGCCCTAATCGACCAGAAAATGTATATATACGGTCTAAACAAGTTCATATTTACTTAATAGGTATTGACAGATCCTCCTTTGCTCTTTTGCGATGAGCCAACGACAGGCCTCGATTCTTTTATGGCTCAAAATGTCATTGAAGTTATGAGAAATTTATCATCAAAAGGAAAAACAATTATTTCTACAATCCATCAGCCCAGTTCTGAGGTTAGTTACAAACTGACTAGAATGTTATTAATTTATTTGCTATCTTATGTATATTTTGACCTTTTACAAATAATCTCTGTACTCAACTCCACATTCCAAGTTTATTCCCCACAAAATATAATTCATGAAAATAATTTCTAACTGAAAGCTCAGGTGTCCTTTGCCTACAAGTCTGTAACTATAATAATGCATCACTTTTTGCTATTTTCTATTCTTATGAACATAATACAGCAGAATTTATAAAAAATTCGAAAAGTAAATTAAATTTAATATTTTGATGTTTTCTCGAACAGGTATTTGCCATGTTTGATCGAGTATTGCTTATGGCCGAGGGAAGAACAGCCTTTCTGGGCTCGACAGAAAGTGCTCTACAATTTTTCGAAGGGTGAGTGCTAAACTGTTTAAAGTACTTCAATTTATTATGCAACCCTGTGCAATTTCACAAAATTAAAAAGGTGTCTGTTTGTTAAGCATGACATACAGTAGTTTCTCTCCCTTTGGTAACTGGTCCCAATAACATACAGTAGCTTCTCTCCCTTTGGTACCTGGTCCCAAAATGCAAGCTATCAAATAAATGTCTATAAAGTACCTTGATCACTAGTTTTTAACTGTATACAGAACTAGTGGAATATCTGAAGAGGAAATGTGGTATAAGTTTAGCACAAACTATAACATTCTTTTCACACTCTATCTTGATACACACACTTACAAACACATCACAGGGATTGGGTGTTACTGTCACCAGAAGGTCTTTTATTTTTGTTTTGATTCCTTCAACAGTCTGGTTAAAGCAGTAAATGAATATTAGAAGTGATAATTCTATTTTCCTGTCACAGGAGTAGGAAATATTGTAATATATCTGAACATTTCAGAATGGGGAGGATTTGTCCAGAGAATTACAATCCCGCTGACTTCTTTGTAGGCAACTTGGCCATCCAACCAGAGAAAGAGGAAGAGTGCAAAAAATTTGTTGAAAGTGTTTGTGATGCCTTCGATGGAGGTAGTATTGGCCAAGAGGTTCTTGAAAGTGCAAAAGATAATGCCAAAAGTTCAATGAATGGCAGTATTCTTAGAGAGGATCAGATTAAGGTATGTGAGAAGTCTCTATAAGACAAAATTGCCAAATATTATTTATTCTTATTTTCTTTGAAGTCAACTTCACTCTGGGAAATAAAAATTAATCATCCAATTATAAAAGACAAGAAGAATTCAAAGCGCCACTCATATCTTATTTGTTTCAAAGATAAATATATGTCAAAACATGAACACATTATCTTTATGTGAATTCTTACTTATAATGGAGTGTTGCCATTTGCATTCTCCCAATTGACACAGTCATCTAATTTAGTGTTAGCCCACGACAGAAAACCCCTTTCACTGGTGCTTCTATCCACACAATGCAATGTTCTTCATTAATAGTTTAGTTCCTATTCATTCTTCTTAATAATCACAGAATAAAAACAATTAATTCTTTCCCAAGCCCTGTCCTGCTTTTCCCATTTTCAAGTCTCTTTCGATTTTAAGTTTCTTTGGGGATTCTGTACTATTCTCTCCATCAAACAGGTGCAGAAGTCCCCTTACAAAGTAAGCTGGTGGTCGCAATTCAAGGCTGTTCTGTATCGGGCTGTCATCGAAAATATTCGAGAAGTGATGGTGTTAAAGGTGAAACTCTTCCAGACTGTGGTTAGTATATAAAATCTGTATGTTGTACAACAAGAAATCTAACTACCACTACCACCAATAACAATAAAACAACAACAACAACAACATTAATAATAATAATAATAATAATAATAATAATAATAATAATAATAATAATAATAATAATAATAATAATAATATAATAATAATAATAACAATAACAATAATAATAATAATAATAATAATAATAATAATAATAATACTAATAATAATATAATAATAATAATAATAATAATAATGTTAATAATAATAATAATAATAATAATAATAATATGATAATAATAATAATAATAATAATAATAATAATAATAATAATAATAATAATAATAATAATAATAATAATAATAATAATATAATAATAATAATAATAATAATAATAATATAGAAGCAAATAGAAGCAGTAGTAGTATTGGTAGTAATAAGAGTAGTAGTATCGCAAGATGTTAATTATGAATCCATATATTAATTACTGAATATTGGATTACATTTTCTGTCACTATAAATCTCCATGACGGGAGCCGTCACACTCCCTAGAGCTTGGGAATTAAGACTGGATGCTTTTCCTAACGCCCTGTGGTGAGCTCGATCGCGGGTACGTCACCTCTTGAGTCGAGAAGTATCATCAAAATGATACAATGGTCCCCTGGATATCGGATGACATTCTTGGAATAAAACGCTCAAATTATTTTTGGTTTCTCACAACAGCTGATCGGCCTCTTGATTGGTTTAATATACTTGGATCAAGAATACGACCAAGATGGCATTCAAAATATGAACGGTGCCATGTTCATCCTCATCACACAGACCTCCTTCAGTAACGTCTTCGGGGTTGTTAACGTAAGAAAACTGACTTCCTCAATTTTGTTTAATAAAAAAAAAAGATTCCTGTTTCGTTCTCAATTATTCTCATATTAGCTTAAATTAACTCATTCGTAATGTTGTTGAAATTCCTGGTTCGTTCTCAGTTATTCTCATATCAGCTTAAATTAACTCATTCGTGTTGTTGTTATTTGTGTGTATAGGACGAGATTCTTATCCTTCTTTATTGCTCTTGGGCATTCTTGAAGTCTAAGTGAAAACGTGCTTTGAGTAAAAGGTACTCCATGAATTCTTCTATAGCTTAAATGCCAGTATTCTATCCGTGCATAGAGTAGCATAAATGTTATTTCACGAGAAGAAACTGCATATTATTAACATGGATAAAAGGACTACGAAGGGCTAAATAAATACAATTAATAGTAACTATTCATTTTCAGTTACCTTAGAAATTTTTTTTTATGAGTGTGATACCGGGACAGGCAAGAAAATTGCCCTCATCAATAAAGGCCCGGGCACGAAGAAAACACTAAGACGAGGAAAAAGTAAAAGGGTAAGGACAAGCCAAAGATGAGGTAATGATACATAATAGGAAAATGACAGGCTGAAAGGATCTCTGAGGATCTCTGTTCCTTCTTTTATCTCTTTCCGTGGTCCATGTAGCCTATCCATGCAGTTCTACTTATATGTAAAGTCTTGGTTAGCAAGCCATGTACTTATACCACTTACACTGTATATTTAGATAATTTGAAGAAACTGAACTCCAACCTTATAGGAGCCCAGGTAGCGTACAGATAGTTATCAGTATTGGATACTTTTCCATTTGATTATGTATTCTTTTAAAATACAAATATTCCTTTCTACCGTTTACAAACACACAGACCTTCTGCAACGAGTTGCCTATCTTTCTGAGAGAGCATTTCAACGGCATGTACAGAGTGGACGTCTATTACCTAGCAAAAAACGCGGCCGAGCTACCACTTAGCCTATGCATACCCGTCATATTCATCAGTATCATGTACTTTATGGTCGGACTGAATCCACTGGCGGAGAGATTCTTTATAGCCATGGGTGTCTTAGTGGTGTTGGCTAATACCGTGGTCTCTTTTGGTAAGCTTGAAGAGCAACTAAAAATATAAATTATAATGATATTGTTCACTTTACTTAAGTTATACTAATCAAATTCTTAACCCGCACTCAATATACATACATATATACATGCTTTTCTCCCTTGTAAGGGGGGTGGCCGAGCCAAGAAACACGCATTCACCACTATCACCACACACCTCAACCGTTCCTCTCAGCTTCTTGGGGATAAAGGGTTGCCACGTCTCCCTCCCCCTTCCACCCTACTTGAGTCATCCACAAGGTAGGCGGGCAAGGATATTCCACAATGAGGTCCAACAGCCGCAGCTGACTTATCCCCACCGCTTCATCACATGGCAACTCCCCTCACACCCATCCACCACAATTCACTGAGTTAGCAGGTGCAAGAAATCCCTTTGGGCCGCGTCATATATGCACAATCTTCCTCTACTCATGCCTATCTCTTGCACGCACTCTTCCCTGCTCCACTGACATTCCACGTGCATTCAGTGCTTTTTTCACGCCATCCATCCATCTCATTCTAGGTCTCCCTCTTGACCTAACTCCAATCACTTCTGTACTCCACACTCTCTTCACAATTCGTTCATCACTCATCCTTTCCATGTGTCCAAACCACCTCAACAATCTCTGATTTATCCTATCCGACAGCTTCATTCCAACACCTGTTCTCTGCCTGACATCCTCATTTCTTGCTCTATATATTCTTGATACACCAATCATACCTCTCAAACACCTCATATCCATTTTATTCAACTTCTTCCTTTCCTCCTCTCCATACAATGCTGTCGGCACAATCACACCTTCATACATCCTTCTCTTTGCATTCATTCCCAAATATCTATTTCTCATAACACTTTTCAACCCACCTAAACATTTACCTGAAGCTCTCAACTTCTTCAAGCAACTCCCCATTCACTCCTACATTCAATCTGCCAACATTAACACTCCTCGTGCATCTCATGACTTTACTTTTACCAATATTCACCCGCAACTTCCTTCTTTCACACACACTGATAAACCCAGTCACCAAATGATTCCACTCATTTTCAGTATCTGCTATCAGTACAATATCATCCGCAAATAGCAACTGACTCAATTTCCACAACCTTTCATCCTCACCCACTAGTTCCAAGCTTCTGTCTAATACTCTTTCATTTACTTCCCTTACCACTCCATCCATATACACATTTAACAACCATGGCGACATTACACAACCTTGGCGTAACCCAACATTCACCTCAAACCAATCACTCATACCATTCCCAACTCTCACTCATTCTCTACTATTCATGTAAAAACTCTTCACCGCATTCAACAAACTTCCACTTATTCCATACAGTCGCAACACCCTCCACAACCCCTCTCTATCTACCTTATCATATGCTTTCTCTAAATCCATAAAGGCCCAAAAAGTGTCCCTACCTTTCTCCAAAAACTTCTCACACACCTGTCTTACCGCAAACACCTGATGGACACATCCTCTTCCTCTCCTGAACCCACACTGTACTTCCCCAATCAATCTCTCAGTACCCATCCTAATTCTCTCGATTAACACTCTTCCATATACCTTACCAACTACACTCAACAAACTAAATATGATATACGAGAATGCGTAGATTACAATGCCTCCTTGCTCTTGAGATGGAAATAAAACTGCAAATGCTTTAATGAAATAAATACTGACGATTGATCTTAAAATACAGGTTCATTTTTTTCACCCAGGTTTTATGCTCTCTTGTGTGGCCAAAGACATTAATGTTGGACTGGGAATAACTGCTCCCCTATTGGTGCCTCTGATGCTTTTTGGTGGTTTCTTCTTGAATGCAAAGTAAGAGAGGAAACAATTTGTTTATGAATAAATCTGTTTCAATGCATGCCATTTCAAAGGCTTATGATAAAATTAAAAATGAAATTTATTGAAAATAATTTCTTACGTCTTCCTTTACCATATTGAAGGGATACGGCATTATGAGCAATCAGATATAAATACACTGTTTTAAAAAAAATTCCTTGTAAGGTATATCAAAGTATTCATTTTTCCAATCCATACACAGCTACCCTGATGATGTATATTTGAAATATATGAAAGCGCATGGTCCTCTGCCATAGTCTTAATATCCCTGTGGCTCTTTGCATTTATTATCATCACATGTTTTATAGTGATTAATCTGCATTATGCACACACACAAACACACACACACGCACATATACATATATGAAAAGGCACTGAACTGTTTCCAAACAGTCTAAATGGTAGGAAAATGCCCATTAAAGAAAACGAAAAAAAAAAATATTTGAAGTACATATCAAGTTCGTGACCTTATCTGGTCACCTTTTTAAAGTACTTTGAGGTGACCAGATAAGGTCACAAAATTAATAAGTATTTTAAAGCTTTTTTTTCGTTGGTTTATTTAATGGGCATTTTCCTACCATATATATATATATATATATATATATATATATATATATATATATATATATATATATATATATATATATATATATATATATATATATATATATATATAATTTTTTTATTTTTTTTTATTTTTTTTATTTTATTTTTTTTCCAGTACCGTCCCAGACTATTTCATCTGGATCAAATATATATCTTGGTTCAACTATGGCAATGAAGCTTTCAACATTAATCAATGGACAGGGGTCAGTGATATTGCCTGCAACAACGGCACCTTGTTTTGCATGACGACTGGCGAAGAGGTTATCGAGCGCTTCGGATATGAAGACGTGAGTATTTTTCATATTCCCTCGTAAAATAACATCTTCAAAAGAGTCACGTCTATTTATTTCAGAGGTTTATGAGTCAAAAGAGCCATGCTCGTAGCATAGAAAAGATATAATGTTTCAACAGTAGGGTACAAAAAAAAAAAAAAGTCACTCCCAGGTTGTGGTTCTGTCTTTGTTCAAAAGTGCCAAGCCCACTATATAAAGTGATTACTTAAGTGCCCAAAAAATAACACACTTACAGCAGCACTGCAAATCAGTCAGTTATCACTACACCTAAAGGTACGATTACGCTTAAAAGTGCTGGTGCCATTCAGCCCCTAAAATATGCTAAAATATGTGCAAGTATCACTATAAACAAAACTAGAAAGACATTAACTTTTATGCTAAGTATGGTTAACATGAAAAGTAATTTCAATAGAACACAAAAAAACTTAGATAAGTTATATTATATATATATATATATATATATATATATATATATATATATATATATATATATATATATATATATATATATTACATTCATACCACAATCCTGAAGGAGCGAATTAGCTGTAACAAATATTCATAGCGTTTCTGAACATTTTACGACTTCAGCGCCCATTGCAATCAAGCCTATAGACAGTCACTCGTGTATGAGCTACAGGCACTACTGTGCCATATCATTAGGAGATAATAAAATAATTTAAGTATTGTCCAAATTAGGTTTTGCTAAATCATCAAAAACAAGGTATTAAGGACTCCAACCAAAACCAAGTCAAGCAGAAAAGATGAAAGAAAAAAGCAGTATAGAGTTGTCTGGAATGTTCTTGGATGTTCAAACTTGAGGGTGAGCGGACCTTCCCTTGTGGCCCGCAGGTGGGGGAAGTTGTCTGGAACAAAACCAAAAACTTTAAAGCCTCCCCCAATCTAAACTCGATATCAGTACCCCCAAGGGATGCTTGAATCCTCTGTTAATACTTCTTCTTTTTTCTTTACAGGGCAGTATAGGTTATGACATCGGTTTGCTGTTTGTGTTATTGGTTGCTTTTCGACTATTAGGTTTCTTGGCGCTTTTGGCCAAAACAAGAAGAAAAACAGTGAAGAACTATGAATAAGCTTCTTCGGATATTCTTTTTTTTTTTAAACCTTCTCCAAAACCGAGTAATGCATAAAATATACGGCTTAGACATGGTATTGTTCTTTTCATAACCAAAACAGTTGAAATATACAACATATAAGGTCAGCCCGGGTACGTGTATACACAAATCAGAGGGCTGTTGCAGGAAAAAAATCGACAGTTTATTTCCTGTTCTTTTGATCATATCTCTCACTTTATTTCACATTTACATTAATGAATAAACTCATTGACATAGACCTATAAAGTAACAATACTGACGGTAACTCTGGAATAAAATGATAAAACATACATATATTGTGCTCATTCTATACATATTCGAGCTGCCAAAACAGTAAATATAAGGACAACATACAGATAAAGTTATTTAAAACATTCGTATTTTAATCATTGATACTTTAACTACATTTATGCAATTCCAAATCAATAAAGTGAATTTTCATCCCAAAGTGAAAATTAAGTTATCCCCTCTCAAAAAAATGCCAATATGAGAAGATTTGAAAAAAAAAAGATATATAATAGAAATTAGTTAACAGCCAAATTGGTTCTTTAATTTCATTTGCAACGTAAGATTAATTCATTATATAAATTACAACAAATAAACCGGCAAAATACACAGTATTAGCTTTCAGTGTCTCATGTCGTTGCCAATTAATTTGTACAATAAATGTGGGGGCAGGTGATTTCCTATAGATCTACCTGATTATTCAGCCATTGTCTGGAGATCACTAGGGCCATGAGATTGGGTTGGGGGCTTGGGCCCCGGCTATATGGTAGGTATATTGACGAGCTCTAGTGCTATCACTATTATTTGCCTCTGCCGTTAAACTTTAATCTTTAACCTTTAAGTAAATATTGACACTAAAAACTGTTGAGCGTTCTCTGTATTTATTATTTAATACTTCAATTTGAGCATAATACAAGTATTTTTTATGTGTATTGCCTACTTTTTGTTAGTAACAATCTACGCCTAGCTTTCTGTATTACGCATTTGCACCTATGTTTTACCATTAATTAAGTATATCATAATGTATATTATAGTTTTAATTACATGCAAACTGAGCCTATTCTATGTACTTAGTATATGTTTCACTTAAGTTCTGTATTCACTAAAGTAGTTATTAGGTATGTTCTAATTTTCTATACAATAATCAAATAAGCACATTACATATGATTATTGTATAGCCCGAATGAGATTGGGAATTGAATTAAATGCGAAAATGAAGCCACGAGTGAGGTTGGGGAATCTGTAATATGAACATAGTGGCATTCAGATAGAATGCGATCATTCCTAAGTATAGCAGATATAAGCTATAAGGTAGGATTCCTTTTAACCTTCTGTGGTGTGTAGTTGGTAGCGCCTTGACTTAGTAATTATAAGTCCTAGGTTCAAGTCCCGATCGGGGTAAAAAATTATTCATGTTTTCACATATGTAATGCGCTTATATGATATATATATAATATATATTTATATATATATTCATTAAAATATTTACATTGTTTATGTAGAATAGTGAATTATATATATATATATATATATATATATATATATATATATATATATATATATATATATATATATATATATATATATATATATATATATATATATATATATATATATATATATATATATATATATATATATATATATATATATATATATATATATATTATATATATATATATATATATATATATATATATATATATATATATATATATATATATATATATATATATCATTTACCTCTGAAGAAGAGTCCATAAATACACTCGTAAGCGCTAAAGTTCTTCGTTATGCCGTTTTTTCCATTTATCGCTAAGCCATCTGACAAGTTACAATACTCCCCATCTCTGTTTCTCTTTATGTTTTCTTCGTGCCCAGGCCCGATAAGGGTAGATCTTTTATTTATTTTTTTTTGGCCCGTCCTGGTGTCACAATCATAAAAAAAAAAGCCACGTTTTTAGTGGAGAAACAGTGTACTATGAAGATTATTTTCATATTTATTTCTATTTGTTTGCATTGTCAGGGTTTCAAAGGTAATAATGGTATTTGTGAATATATATATATATATATATATATATATATATATATATATATATATATATATATATATATATATATATATATATATATATATATATATATATATATTCACAAATACCATTATTACCTTTGAAACCCTGACAATGTAAACAAATAGTAATAAATATGAAAATAATCTTCATAGTACACTGTTTCTCCACTAAAAACGTGGCTTAGCGATAAAAGGAAAAAAAAACAGCATAACGAAGAACTTTAGCGCTTACGGGTGTATTTATAAACTCTTCTTCAGAGGTAAATGATTTACAGAATCGCGAGAAGCATTATATTCACAATGATAAACTATATATATATATATATATATATATATATATATATATATATATATATATATATATATATATATGTGTGTGTGTGTGTGTGTGTGTGTGTGTGAATGCGTGTATGTATGTATGTATGGATGTATGTATGTATGTATGTATATAATAAACACACTCGCAGAGAGAGAGAGAGAGAGAGAGAGAGAGAGAGAGAGAGAGAGAGAGAGAGAGAGAGTAAATGAAATAAATTATTTGTGTGAGGTGCTGTACTTGTTATATGTCGCTTCATGTCACTATTGGTAGGTTTACGTCACGGACTCCCTTTTCTACTAAGGGCTAGGACGGTTGCCTTCTTGCGAAGGACTTGTTTTGGCAGATGTAATCGTTACCCTGAGTGTATGCCCTCACTAATCTCAGACCGTGACGGGGCGCGAACCCTCGACCTGACGCCTCAAAGTCGAGGACGCTACCGGTTGAGCCACGGTGACTAATGATCCCCATTATTGAGGCGGACACAGGCATGTTGGAGTTGGGGAGCTTGGGCTAAATACCCTCCCTAATGCCCCACGGTGAGCTTGATTACAGGTCTGTCACTGTTACCGCAAATCCAAATCAGTTAATTGTGTGAAGTAATTTATCAAAGGAAATCAAAAGGTGAGATTGATGGATGCGAAAACGAAGTTAAGTGTTGAGATTATTGACAATGGATTGTTTTCACTTTCTAGTAAATCGAACGCACTTTCTCCCAAATACCATTTTGGGTTTTCTTTTAATATCTAATGTATCATTCTCTTCTATTTACTTTTTTTTCATTTATTTTTCATTATATGAAGAATTCTGTGTATGCATATCTTTTCTGTATGGCACAGATAAAGTGATTCCATGGAATCAAAGTTTATTCCAATTGTCAACACAAATTCTCCTTTAGCCTAAAATGCGGTAACTGGAAACTCGAGAGACTTGGTTCATCCCCGTTCATTCTCTTCCAGTTTGCAAAACGCTCTGGGCAAGACAACAGACATAAATTTCCATAAATAATCTACAACTGAATGCAACAAAACAAAGTTCGTATGAGTATTTAGAGTGCATCTATAATTCAAAAACTATTTCTAAAGTAATCTACAAACTCAACTGATTACAAACACTATGAGTTAAATTTACGTAATCAGACACGTTTTGAAAGTATGCTTTTGAACGCAGCGTTCATAGCAGGTGTTCCAGAGGGTTCACTTGTTGAGTCCAGTTGGATTCCAGCGCTTGACGAGTTGTTGTTCCCGCAGGCAATGAGAAAACATTAAATTATTATTATTATTATTATTATTATTATTATTATTATTATTATTATTATTATTATTATTATTATTATTATTAGAGAAAATTTTGTGAAAGATACATTACGGATACAGCGACTGTACACAGCATTTTCGTGAGACAGATACTATCTTTGAACTATACTACATTGTTACTGAAATTGGTAAGTCCTATAGATATTAGAAAGAGAGAGAGAGAGAGAGAGAGAGAGAGAGAGAGAGAGAGAGAGAGAGAGAGAGAGAGAGAGAGAGAGGAGAGAGAGAGAGAGAGAGAGAGAGAGAGAGAACCCTACAGAGGTCAACTAAGGGTGAAGTAAATGTATGGAAGCTGACAACACTGACTCTACAATCCCCTTCCCAATACATGCAATAAATTCTTGTCATACACTTCGGACACTTCCACTCGATACTATAGGGTTACCAGATCCACCAATGATAGATAAATAGGAAAATACTTTAAGTTCAGAGCAACATTAACTTACATAAGGAAAATAATTGTATGGAAGCATTCCAGCAAACGAAATAAAAAAAAAGTTAATACAACTTCTGGTAATTAAAAATAGAACAACAATTAGAACCAGTATTAGTATAGTGAAAATGTACAATAAATTCTTGCAAACAATTGTATGAACAATGAAACTTGTATTGTAATTTTAAGATGCAGCAACTTTTAAATCCTCACTATTATTATCACGGTATTATCATTATTATTGAATACTCTATGTAAACTTATAATCCACTGTAGGAATGCCATGTGTGTTCATATATGAGCTTTAAGATGAAAAAATAAAACACACACACACACACACACACACACACACACACACACACACACACACACACACACACACACACACACACACACACACACACACACACACACACACACACACACACACACACACACACACACACACACACACACACACACACACACACACACACACACACACACACACACATATATATATATATATATATATATATATATATATATATATATATATATATATATATATACCTTACCTTACCTTACCGTAACATCCAAGAAATAACTATATATATATATATATATATATATATATATATATATATATATATATATATATATATATATATATATATATATTATATATGCAAAATAAACTGTTATATCACAGCACAATATGAAGCAAAAAAAAGGCCCATAAATAAAACACAAAAAGAAGCGAAGATGTACATCTTCGCTTCTTTTTGTGTTTTATTTATGGGCCTTTTTTTTGCTTCATATATATATATATATATATATATATATATATATATATATATATATATATATATATATATATGTATATATATATATATATATATATATATATATATATATATATATATATATATGTGTGTGTGTGTGTGTGTGTGTGTGTGTGTGTGTGTGTGTGTGTGTGTGTGTATGTGTGTGTATGTGTGTGTGTGTGCGTGTGTGTGTGTGTGTGTAATACATACTTAGGAGTAAGGGACGTAGGTTCAGGTATTGCGTAACGTTACAGAGATACATCAGCCTGAAGCGTTCGGGATATTTTCCTACTTCGTCTTGCTAAGAGGAAGAATTAAATACATTGTACTTTTACAGAACGTACGGTGATAAAGATAAGATTATTATTATTATTATTATTATTATTATTATTATTATTGTTATTATTATTATTATTATTATTATTAATTTGGTAGTGATTAATAGGATACTTTTGCTGTTTTAATTCACGAATTCATAAGTTATTATAATTAGTATAATTTCAGGAACTCATAAGTATTTATTATTATTATTATTATTATTATTATTATTATTATTGTTATTATTATTATTATTATTATTATTATTATTATTATTATTATTATTATTATTATTATTATTATTATTATTATTATTATTATTATTATTATGCTACTTTTTTACCATTTTGATATAAAAATAAGTTTACAGAAAAAAAATTATTTGTTTTATTAATGAATATTTTGTTTCCTGTAGTAGAAAACCTGTTAATACGATTTTATTTGCAGGTTTTGTGTCAACGTACTTAGCTTACAAGGAACAATATGCAAAATAATAATAATAAAAAAATAGAGTATTCGGTGAGTGACTGTATGTGAAATAACATGCTAAAAGACCAATTACCTGAGAAAAACTACTTTAGCCTTCATCTAGTGCAGAGGTTGTGACAGCAGAATTTAAATGGAGTTAAGTGTGTATTTGAAACTAGAACCCAATTGACCAACAAAAACAGAAGAAAAAAAAATACTGTATAGCATATGAACTACACAGATAGTGTCCTAAAAGACCTAGAGTATACCTAAGTTTGCAAACAATGTTTAGCTTGAAACTAATAAACTGTTTTTAAAAAACTTGAATAAAAAAAAACTAATTCCCTGAGGCAATTAGGACATAAACTGACACTCGCTATGGGAGAAGAGAACCTGACATTCGCTCTGGGAACAGAGAACTCGACATTCGCATTGGAAAAGGATGAGTACAATGCTTATTATCTGGAAAATAATACCCATTGGGTAAACAATGAAACCTCTACCAATGACAGGATCACTTTTGGTCTTGGTATAATAGATGCTGTGATAGTACTGGTGTACATCAGTTTTTCAACAGGTCTAGGTCTATATCTCAGTCGTAGACGTAAAACAGCAGAAGACTACTTCTTGGCAAGCCGATCAACATCGTGGCCATTTGTAGGACTCTCGCTGTATGCTTCAAACATGTCCAGTACAAGTCTTGTTGGGCTTGCTGGAGATGCTTACAGTTCTGGTATATCAGTGTACAATTATGAATGGATGGCAGCGATAATACTTGTAATCTTTGCAACATTTTACGTTCCAAAGGTTCTTAAATCTGAACTTTACACAATGCCAGAGTTTCTGGAGAAAAGATTTAATTCGGCCACAAGATATTATTTCTCTATACTGACTATATTTCTTAATATTGTTGCTGACACTGCCGCCGGTCTGTATGGAGGAGCATTGGTGGTTAAAATTATATTTCCTCAATTAGAAATATGGCACACAGTCGCAGTGCTTGCAGTGGTGGCTGGAGTATACACAATAAGTGGAGGACTGGCAGCTGTGATATACACAGATGCTTTGCAGGCAGCAACGTTATTACTAGGTTCTGTCCTGATATCTATATTTACACTGACTGAGGCTGGAGGATGGTCGCAAGTAAAGAAAATCGTACCTCCTGATCATCTAAGTCTGGTGCGACCTGCAAATGATCCTTCCGTACCTTGGACTGGCTTAATTACAGGTCTGCCTATCCTTGGATTCTACTACTGGTGTACCAATCAAACCATCGCTCAAAGGGTACTTAGTTCTAAAGACATAAATCATGGAAGATGGGGATGTATACTAGCGGGAATGCTCAAGTTACCTGTCCTTTTCATCATGGTATTACCTGGGACAATGGCGATTGTGATATACCCAAATTTATCTAGAGCCGACCTTGTTTATCCAACATTGATGTTCACACTTCTTCCTGTTGGTATATTGGGACTTGTCCTTTCCGGATTCATAGCAGCTTTAGTGTCCCAAATTGATTCTACTCTTAATTCAGCTTCCACACTTGTAACAATGGACTTTGTGAAAAAATTTAAACCTGAATTAACTGATAAACAACTTATGTACATTGGAAGATTTGTGACATTTCTCTTCATGTTGGCATCCGTTGCATGGGCCCCACTTTTGGAAATGTTTGGTTCCTTGTTTCAATACTTCCAAACCATACTATCCTACTTAATACCACCCGTGGTCGCTTTGTACATCGAAGGCTTTTTCTGGAAAGGAGCTAACGCAAGAGCAGCATTTATCACTTTGATTTTGGGAAATGTGTGGGGTGTAGCACTGTTCATTATTGTAGAAGTTATGGGATGGTTAAAATTGCACTTCTTACATGCAGCAGCAATTCTGTTTATACTAAGTCTTTTACTTCTGGCTGGTGTAAGTTTAACAAATGGCAAAACATGCAGTGAGGACCAACTGAAGTTTACATGGTCTCTTAGTGATTTCATTGAAGATACAATTGCTCTTAAAGAACTTCAGCCATGGAAAAATTATCTTTTGTACTGCCTGTTATTAATTGTCCTTGCCTTAGTAATTGTTGGATGTTTCTGGTGAACAGATATGCCTTAACAGTGCTCCAGTATGTCTTTAAGGTTCATTGCTGTGTAGAGTATATTTTTCATATAAAATCAAAATATACAAGAATACAGGTCTAAGTAGGATTATTGCTTTCATAACAGCGATCTCTCTAAAAGGAATAAGAATAATTATACCTAAGACAAATTAACACAAAACTGCTCTTGTAGGGATACAAAAAGTATATTTTGTAAACATACAAGAAGGCTCATTAAATATATAACTTTAGACCTCTGTTTTTAAATAGAATCACTAATTTATCTTCTATAATGTATGTAAGAGGGGCAGGATATAAGTATGAAACTGTATATAACACAGCACACCCAGATTTTGTATGTAAAATATGTACATTAGTGACATTTAATCTCTAATCTGCTTTACAAGCCTTATAGTGCTATATTTTGTTATACTGACATTTTTTTGTATTTACTTATAATAATTCCTCTTAACTAAATTCGATACTGACAGTTGATGTTCTTGTTATGTGAATAACTTTACAAATAAAACTATTTCTTTATCAGAGGTGTTTCAGTACTTTCACCTATATAAAAAAACCTTGTTTAAAATGTCGGTGTTTGAAGCAACACGTACACAGCCCAGCTTTAGTAGGCCTACTGGAAGTAATATGATGAAGCAATTTATATGACATTTTAAAATAAAATAATAATAATAGAAATGAGATAAATAAGAAGAAAATGAGGGGAAAAGGCGACATTAATGAAAACCAGTTATGTATTACAAAGAATCCACAGAAATAAAACACAAAACACAATATGTGATGAAAAATAATATACTTATCAATGGAATTTTTTTTTAATTTAATATGCAATGCTTATTTATATAAGTACTGAGAATCCAAATTCCATTCATGATATAATATGTTATTAAATAAAACGAATACATATACGCACACCCACGTATATATATATATATATATATATATATATATATATATATATATATATATATATATATATATATATATATATATATATATATATATATTTATATGTAGTCGCCGTGGCTCAGTCGGTAGCGTCTCCGACTCTGAGGCGTCAGGTCGAGGGTTCGCGCCCCGTCACGGTCTGAGGTTAGCAAAGGCATGCACTCAGCGTAAGGATTACATCTGCCAAAACAAGTCCTTCGCAAGAAGGCAACCGTCCTAGCCCTTGGTTGATAAGGGAGTCCGTGACGTAAAACCGGAACCGGAACCGGATATATATATATATATATATATATATATATATATATATATATATATATATATATTTTTTTTTTTTTTTTTATAAGTGTAACACTGGGACAGGTAAAAACTGCCCCCATCAATAAAGGCCCGAGCACGAAAAAATACCAAGACAAAGGAAAAGAAAAAGGTTAAGGACAAGGCAGAGATGAGGTAATGTCACACAAAGGAAAACGACCACCAGAAAAACCAGTCAAAGTACAGAGGACCCAGACATATGGAGGACTAGGCCCTGAGATGTCAATATATCTGCTTTTGAAGAATGAAATGTCATAAGAATTAGGAAAGACAGAAGGAGGAAGAGAGTTCCAGAGTCTGGAGGTAGATGGGAAGAAGCAGTCGCTGCACCGACCAATCCGCGAGCTACACAGTACCTGTGAGATGAGGCAACTTGGCGAGTGTTATGCTGGCGTCACACATAGCCAAAACTCCCGACCCGACTCTTAAGACCGTGTTCCGACGAAATCTTCGCTCAATCCTTGGAGATCCGGCAGATTTTTTAGCCGACAGGTGCATTCCTGTGCCTGTCGGAAGTGCGTCATACGTCCTCGTAAGCATTCCTATGTATCGTAATTGCAATCGTACGGAGTAGTTTGGACGCATAATTTAGCGTACGACTGATCATACGCAAACGTAAGTCTCATCATAGAAAACGGGAAATTTAAATTTTTGACTATTACGACTGGGCCAACCATGCTCCCGACGCTCCCTACCCATCGTAGGGGAACGTACACGTTCGTAGGGGGTTGTTCATTTTCATTATTTTATACTGAGAAGATATTAAGTTTAATATTTTACATTTAATAATGTAGTTATATTTGCCCTTACTTTTCCATTTATATAATTATGTTAGAATTGATCCTAGTGAACAATAAATATATATATATATATATATATATATATATATATATATATATATATATATATATATATATATATATATATATATGGGATATTTGTGAAAGTATAACCTTGATTTATATATTTGGCACTTCAGCTACTTATATATATAAGTAAATATATGTTGGCCATGTATGTTAATATATTTCACATATTTTGTTTGACATTTATGGATTTGATTAATTCATATTTTGATATGAGGGAATAAATAAATGCACATCATATCAAGAACACAGTGAAAGAAATGAGGAATTATATGAAACATTTACCTATAAAGAGCTTGATATATATTAAGAATGATTGTTATATTTTGTACATAGAAAGCAGACAGGAAATGTTTTTTTTTTCTTAATGCTCACTCAAAGAAACGTGTCTGTACATTAACATCAAACAACAATAACAACAACAGCAACAACAACAACAACAACAATAATAATAATACTATAATAATAATAATACTATAATAATAATAATAATAATAATAATAATAATAATAATAATACTATAATAATAATAATAATAATAATAATAATAATAATAATAATAATAATAATAATAATAAGAAGAAGAAGAAGAAGAAGAAGAAGAAGAAGAAGAAGAGGAAGAAGGAGAAGAAGAATATCATGCTAAAACAATAAGAAATGCGGCAAGCGGACCAGGAAAACTGAACGCCCAGGACTGGGTTGTCAGAAATGAGACCATGCATGCACGCGCTGTCTTTTCGTACTGCGCTGCCAGACGTATAAGCTAATTTTTAAATTTTTAACGGTTCCAGACCCGGAGGACTGCGTACGCCGGGTAGGATTGATCCTCTGGATCGTACACGGGCGTACACCTTCCCCTACGCCCGCGTACTATCAAGAAGATCGATCTTACCCGTCGTACGCAGTCTTCTACGACTGATTTGGTCTTCTGAATCACGGAGATTATTGGGTGCAGCAGCCAATTATCGTAGGCCCTCCACGACGGTTCAGGACCCCCTCGATTTTTTTAAACTACGTAGGACCATTAGGATTCCGTCGTACGCGGACGAAAAATTACACCCGATTATCGTAATGACGTCATTGCTGCCGGGAGGATTCCATCTTTAGACGGTTTTAAGAGTCGGGTCGGGAATTTTGGCTATGTGTGACGCCAGCATTACGCTGCCTCGGCAGTGGGGGAGGGATGCAACTCACCAACTCATCTGAGCAGCGATGGAAGTAGTAGCGATAGAAAAGAGAAAGGGAAGATACCTTGCGGCGAAAAGAGAGAGAATCCAGAATAGAAGTGAGAGAAGGATCATTAATGAGTCTGACTGCCTTAGATTCAACCCTATCAAGGAGATAATTATAAGAAGAAGCACCTAAAATGTGTGAGCAGTATTCTAAGCATGGACAGATAAGACCTTTATAAATATTAAGTAACTGTAAAGAGGAAAAGTAATGGCGAAAACGAAACAACACCCCCAATATTTTGGATGAAGATTTAGAAATTTGGATTATGTGATTCCTCCAAGACAAGTTTGAGGCTATATGGATTCTTTATATGTTGATAGAATTAAGAGGGTAAATTTCGTTAGATTCGAAGACAATAGGGTTATCAGGAGGAGAAGAAGATAAAGAGATAGCCAGAAACTGTGTCTTGGAGGCATTGAATTTAACTAAATTATCAGTGCCCTACTCAGATACTCTCTACAAATCGGAGTTGAAAGTAGAAGAAAGAGTGATACGAGACTGAATACGAGTAGCAGTTGAAGGTTGTGAAGAACAGGCAGAGGAAAAGTGCAGGGTAGAATCATCAGCAAAGGCACGAAGAAGAGAGGAATATGGGGATTGTAGAATATCATTGATGAAGAGCAGTAACAAAGTAGGTGAAAGAACAGAGCCCTGTGGAACACCACTGGTAACAGAGAAAGGGCCAAATGTTGCACCATCAACTACTACAGATATAAAACGGTCAGTAAGAAAACTGGAAATTAGAGAACAGAAAGAATGGGTAAAGCAATAGGCAGGGAGTCTGGCCAAAAGAGCCTTGTGCCAGACTCTATCAAAAGCCTTAGAGATATCAAGGACGATGACAAAGAATACCCAGTAGTTCCTCAGAGAAGATGACCATACATGAGTAAGATATGAAACGAGATCACAAGTGGATCTTGCCTTGCGGAAGCCGTACTGGTGATCGGAGATAAGTGAGTTAGATTCAAGGCGTTTCAAGAAGTAAGTGCTGAGCAAAGTTTCGAAAACTTTAGCAATAGGGAGGTTATGGCAATATGTAGCCAGTTTGAAGGAATAGAGCGGTCACTCTTCTTAGAAACAGGTTGAACTAGAGCATGCTTCCAAGATGAAGGATAGATGCTGGTTAACAGAATGAGGTGAAAAAGACGGCAAAGCACGGGAGCCAATTCATCTGCAAACTCCTTAAGGAACCTTGCAGGGCTACCATCGGGACCAGATGCCTTATTTGTCTTTAGTGAGCAAAGAACCGTATGAACTATGCGTGAAGAGGGGATAAGAGAGGGTACAGGGTTAGAGAGGGGTAGAGATTGAGGAACAAGTGCGCTAGAATCGTTTTTAGAAGAGTTGGCAGAAAAATGAGAGCCAAAGAGAGTGGCTTTGTCAGAGGGAGAGCAAGTTATAGAACCATCAGAATGAATGAGAGAGGGATAGCTTGAGTTACAGAAGTTTCTGTAGAGGATTTTGGCTAAGGACCAGAAGCATTTGTCAGTGGGAGCAGAGTTAAGGTCATCAACCTTTCTTCTTATAAAGGAAGCCTTAGACCTTCGAATCTGAGCTGTACAGCAATTCCTAGCTACAATAAAAGCAGAGTGAGTTAAATTGGAATGAGAGGCTTGGTAAGATTGGTGTGCCTGATTCCTGGCCTGGATAGCCATGGAGCAGGCACGGTCAAGCCAAGGTTTAGGGGGAGAGGAAGTTTTTGTAGAAGAGGGGATGTACGCCTCCATTCCCGCAATCATGATCTCGGCAACTATTAGAGCTACCTGATCAGGGATGCAGGATCGAAAGCAGTAGTCATCCAGTGCTCTAAAGTGCATGGCAAGCACCAAATCGACGAAAATGAACAAATGTCAATGAATGTTGTGAAAAAAAGATAATAATCGGTTCCACTGTAATGCGATTCATACTTCTTTAAAATTTTGTGTCTTTCATTAGTTTCATAACACAACCTAACCTAACCTGACACAAATTACCCTAGGTTAGGATGGGTAAGTGTCAACAGGTAGAAATCACACCTCTGCGGAGCAAATCCCTTTTATCACATAATTTCACGAAATTTATTATATTAGGTTAGGTAATTTAAGATTAACTGGTTTAAGATGCAAAAATGTTCATATATCTGTTGGTTTAGGGTAATGTCACTTCATTTATTTGTATTTTCATTCAACTCTTGGGGGTGGGGTGTAAAAGTAAACATTTACAAAATCGTGCACATCTAATAATTAAAAATACCCTTTTTTTTTTAAGTGACAACAAATATAAAACTATGGTAAATTACTGTACCTTGGAGACAGATGGTAATTCTTGTATGTGGCACGAGACGAGACACCAGTCAAAAAATACACTCGCGCACATCAACACACTAAAGGGGGGTTTACACGGTCAAATGGTTCGTCGAACGCGGATGTCTGTCGAACCGCGTTCGACGAACCGTTTAACCGTGTAAACCCCCCTTAATACACTCGCCAATCACTAATAAACACTCACATAAAACACGCAGGCGGAATGAATCTCTCGTTACAGACACTACTTAAGAGTGAGTAAGGTACTAAAGTCTTATTTAAATGTTCAACACAATTATATCCATACTTTTTGTGAGCTAAACGCGAAATCTGTTTAGCAAAACAAAAGACCGTCAGATCTCATGTTTATGATTAAGCATGGACTGTGATCAGTTATTATTGAGGCCTTTGTAACGGCCCCCCTTGAAATTAATATATCTATTTATCTATCTATCTGTCTTTCTGTCTATCTATCTATCTATCTACCTATCAATCTATCTATCTATCTATCGACCTATCTATCTATCTATCTATCTATCTATCTATCTATCTATCTATATATATATATATATATATATATATATATATATATATATATATATATATATATATATATATATATATATATATATATATATATATATATATATATATATATATATATATATGTGTGTGTGTGTGTGTGTGTTTGTATATATACATATATATATATATATATATATATATATATATATATATATATATATATATATATATATATATATATATATATATATATATTCTTCTTCTTGACGAATATTTATAGTCGTGGAAAGCAAGACTTTTTTTTTTTATTATTATATTCCATATCGCTTTGTCATTCACCAACAAGCCGAACTGCAACAGATGCAATATAGATTTACGATAATATGGTCTTTAACATATGTATAAAATAGAAACTGTTGAAAATTGTGTAAATGAGTGCGTTAGTTTTATTTTCAAAAATATTTTTTGTTTTCTCTTATAATGATCCTTTAACCTTTGGTGTCACAGAATACAAATGTTTGATCTAACATTAAACAAAAATACGAAGTAAAATAAAGGGCAAATTCAATTTTCAAAACTATCGACTTATTAAAAAAAACAGGGTTTGTTTTACATGAGATAAGGAGGGCAGCATTAATGGTGTTACTTTAGCGTCACTCAAGCTACTTTGAGATAAGTAAATTAAAAAAAAAAAAAAGTAAATGTAGGCATGGAACGTACAACGCAAAATTTTAGTTTCAAAGCAAAATTAAAATCATAAATACTATATACTTAAAAACGCCACAAGAAGTTAGCTACAAAATATCTTGTATAGTAAACTGCATTATATATATATATATATATATATATATATATATATATATATATATATATATATATATATATATATATATATATATATATATATATATATATATATATTATATATATATATATATATATATATATCGCTTTGTTTCAGTCAACATTCATATCCGAATAGGTGTGGACACAGACGGTTAAAGTTAGCTGGGAATGAGTGCGCTTCTTAACGCACCACGGCTTGATCGAACCTACTTTGACAGATATATATATATATATATATATATATATATATATATATATATATATATATATATATATATATATATATATATATATGTGTGTGTGTGTGTGTGTGTGTGTGTGTGTGTGTGTGTGTGTGTGTGTGTGTGTGTGTGTGTGTGTGTGTGTGTGTGTGTGTGTGTGTGTGTTGCCTAGCATTATGATGCACGAAAATTAGCATCACTTACCGCTATTATAGTTGTAAACAATATCATCCGTTATGAACAGAGGCTTATAAGTGCACAGTTTGTTTACACTGCTCTCAAGTACCATACCTGCCCATAATGACTATCTAAACAATTTTTCTGCTGTCTTATATGCAGATTATTCCTGTATTGCCGACATATAAGAGGCTTTCACAATGAATGGCACATTTTCTTTAAATCAGAACGATGACCTCAAAATTGAATCCTGGATCAAAAGGCTTAGGAAAGCTGTTACCCATACTCTCTCTCTCTCTCTCTCTCTCTCTCTCTCTCTCTCTCTCTCTCTCTCTCCTCTCTCTCTCTCTCTCTCTCTCTCTCTCTCTCTCTCTCTCTCTCTCTCTCTCTCTCATCTGTCTAATCTTATCGTCCGCTAATTGTCAAGTGTTATATAATACTTCCCAAAAGATACATTACAAGTTCAAAGGTTCCCAGTCAGTCATTTAGTGTGTCTACAAACCCCATCCGTTGTGCAAAGGGCCATTGGTGAAGACATTTTTTAATTCTGCCTAAGTTTGAGAATGATTTTTTAATGATGAAAGGACACAATATTTTCAATATTTTTTGTTAAAATATTTAATAATATAACCTCATAAAAATCATACGATTCCGAAAGCAGACCGTGGATTGGCATTATACGTCGTGTTTTCTATTGGCATTACACGTCTTGTTTTCTATGTATATTTGTCTACGGAATCTCACATACTAAACAATCCAAAAAGTTCCGAACAAAAAAACAAAACCAAAAAAAATTAACACCAGAAAATTTATTAACTAATTTATTAACGTAGTAATTTTTACTATGTCAAAAACCTCGTACGACAACCCAGCATTTCAAAAGGTAAAGTATATTACTGAGATATTTTATGTAACTTGAAAGCTATACAATAGACATTTGTGTTTGCATTGCGTTCAAGATGGTGAAAAAACTCGTACTGTTCTATCATAAATCCCAATACATCGATCAGTATACTTATTAAGCCTGTTGAGATAATAGGGGCTAATATTTGTAAGCCTTTATATAGAGAGAAAACTTAGTTTTAAGCATTCGTTGACTTTGGTTTAATATTAAGTGTTTTTAGACATTTACAGGATAATCAAGAATGAATTACATCGAAGTAAATTCGAGACTACACACAGCACATCTAACGTTGTTTATTATTACTTACGTAACATAATATAAACTACATAATAATCCTATACTATGCCAAAATATACGAATTAAACTTAAGGCCATATCTAAAATCAAGTTCACCTGTACTTACACTTTATCTCTGTTCAGTAACAGATTGAGAGTTAACATTCTCTCTCTCTCTCTCTCTCTCTCTCTCTCTCTCTCTCTCTCTCTCTCTCTCTCTCTCTCTCTCTCTCTCTCTCTCTCTCTCTCTCTCTCTCTCTCTCTCTCTCTGTGTGTGTGTGTGTGTGTGTGTGTGTGTGTGTGTGTGTGTGTGTGTGTGTGTGTGTGTGTGTGTGTGTGTGTGTGTGTGTGTGTAATGCTTTAATTAAAAAATCTATCACTTTCAATCTCTCATTCTGAATTTCAGCAATGAGAATTCTAGTCGAAAAATACACGAAAGCCAAACTTTCATCATAGATATTTGACTTTCAATATGTCTCCTTTTTTAAGTTATTTATTCACTTTTGGCATGACCTTCATGCCACTGATTTGCTTAAATAACTGCTACAGTCTTATCAGTACCACGACATGTATTACGTCTTTTGTAAGAGGCAACCATAACCTACACCTAATTTTTATTGTTACGGTTTACGTAAAACTACCAAAGATGTAATAAGATCACCTTCTTGAACTGTGATTTATATAGAGTTCACGTGGTGTTACGTCATAGGTAATTTATCAGCTTAATCACTGGTGATTCAAGTCTATATTTGATGGCAATTACGAAAGTGAACAAATGTACTTGGATATCATTGTTTTATGTGATCTCTGTGAATCAT